>JARHVA010001992.1:1595000-1710000 GCA_037957365.1 Torreya grandis | reverse complement strand
GCTTTCACGAAAGGAAGACTTTAGGTTTTGTCTAAGTATCAAAATTGTTTCAAACTTTTTGTTTGAAACAGATTTTCTGAGGACCATCACACAGTTTCTCAAAGGACACTTTCATTTTCTTAAAGGGTATTTATCAAAAGGGCAGGTGTACTTTACAACAAATCTGAAGGGTTTCTTCCCTTCAGAAAAGGACCATTTACAAAAGCCCGAAGGGCATTGCCAAATTTTTTGAAGGGCTTGCTCATTTATTTGAAGTTCCTTACCAACTTTACCAAAGGGTATATGTGCTTAAAAAAAAGGCAATTCAGAAGGGCAAGTGGACTATTCAATTTCTTTGAAAGGTGCATAACAAAAGCCCAAAGGGTCATTTTATTTGGGAAGGGCCATTTTGAGATTTCCTTTGAACTTTTTTTTTGAAGGAAATAAACAAGATGATAGGACCATTTCAATTTGTTTCAAAGGTTTTTTTCCTTTGACAATGGTCTAATTTTTACTTTCCCAAAGGGTACTTAGATTTCTCTAAAGGACCATTTACAAAATCTCGAAGGGTATTGTCAAAAATTAGAAGGGACAATTTCAAAAGGGTGAGGTAATTTTTTCAACGAAAGGACCATTACAATTTTTTTGAAGGGTCTATTGCAAAATCCCAAAAGGTAGTTTACAAAGAGGAGGGTCTATTTCACTTTTATTGAAAGGTGCATTTACAAAGTTTTAAAGGTATCTTACCTTTCGAAAGGATCATTTGCAAAAAACCTAAAGGGTTCTTTCACAACTCCAAGGGTTCTTTTCAAAGGGTAAAGGACCATTTTAGAAAAGCTAAAGGGTATCTACCCTTAAAAAAAAGGCAATTTCAAAGATAAATGATGTTTTACAAAGTCTTGAAGGGTAATTTTTTATTTGCTGAAGGGTCCATTCATTTTTTGAAGGGACATATCAAAAAGTTCTAAGGGGCATTTTCATAAAGCCTGAAGGGTTCTTTCCCTTTAGAAAAATGATCCCACAAAAAGGTTGAAAGGAAAGAGTCTGAGGGAATTCCTTCAAATAAATTGTTCAAAGGAATTCAAGTGGAAGACTTAATCTAAGGAATTTTTTCAAAAGAAGGAAAAGACACGAAGCCTAAAATAATTCATTCAGATACATTATCTTAAGGAAATAAACAAAAGGAAGAAGCCCATGGGAAATTGACATGGATAAAGTCCAAAGGAATTCCTTTAGACAAATTGTCTGAAAGAATTCCTTTGGGAGGCTTACCCAGGGAAGCAACCATTCAAAAGCCCAAGGAGGAAACCTGAGCAAAGGAGACCGAGGAATTCCTTCAATAAAAATAAATTGATGACATCAATTCCTTTAGAAAATTTATCTAAAGGAATTTTCCAAGGCAAAAGGAAAAGGAATCAAGTAGAAAAGGCAAAAGAAAGAGATAATCTGTGGGAAAGAAAAGTTAAAAAAAATATGACAAAAAGTCCAAAAGAAAGGAAAATATGAGGAAATAGGTCACAAACAAATAAATGCCAGAGAAATACATGCATAGAAGCAAAGAGCCTAAAATCATTAGACTAATAAATTACCATAATGAATATAAGGATTTCAATTTGAATGCACTTCTCACTCATCAAAGTCCTCTTCCATGCAAATAAAGACTATCTATAGTTGATTGGTCAAAGCTTCAATTAACTATTTGTTGAAGTTAGGCTTATCTCTTAGTCATCTCATGCATTCAATACTCCAAATCAGCTTCAAATAGTTCAAGAAGCATATTTCTTTGAATATTGTGGTGTGGCTTTCCATGCAAGAGTTTGACTTGTGAAACTTGGGTCCACCTCATCCCTTCTATGCCAATATAGAATTTCATGCATGAACTCTTGTTTATCTTATTGAAAGCTTTTAATATTTACAAAAGTTCAAGTAGAGTTATAAATTCAATTTTGGAATTGATTTCATGCAGAGGAAATTATTATTTACATGCCAATAGTTCAAGTGGAGTTCTATATTTGGAGATTGGTGTAACATCATGCATAATCAAAGTTTTGACTCAAACTTGGGCTCTTCATCATTTTCAATGCCAAAAAGATTTTCATGCAAGGTAAAGACAAAAATATATTTTATTTGAAGGTTGTGATAGCTCAAGTTGGACTGAGTGGACCTCCTCTTCTTATTTCAGCACCAATCTCTTAGCTGTTGTATACTTTTTCTATATAAGTTGGCTTTTTACCCTTGAATCGTATCCTCTTTTTGGCAAAACCATATTTTGAAAAAAATCTATGCTATGTAACCTTTTTAGATTAATAGAAGAACAATTTTCAAACTCCAAGGTGCTGGTATAGTGTATTTATGTTAGTGATTTGCATATGTGATATAATTTTCTTCCGTGTCAAGTCCTGATTCTTACCTAGTTACTAGCTGATCAGATTATGTAGGTTATGTTCTATGTTTAATATCTTTCGATTGAAGTTACAATGGATATAAGTGGCTGGTTAGTGCCTTGAATTAGGCATATTCCATCATTTCCCTTAATATTTTATCATAAGATATAACTTTTTCATGAAATACTGATTCATAGGGGTCAATTGGGGTTAAAAATTCATTTTCTTTTTTTATCTCATCAGTGTTTTTAGAATCTTAAATTGTGTGGATGAATCAAAGTTTAGGTGTATACCCATCATTAGATAGGATTTTATTTCCTTTTCCTTCTCCTCTTTTCCCCTAACAATTTTTAGTGTAGAGTAGGGATCCTAATTGATACACCAAAGAGAGATAGCCCTTAGAATCTAGAGATTTAATCTGTTGATTAGGCCACCCACAACCTAGGATTATTTCCATGTTTTAGATGATTGTGAAGGCCTAAAAATACCTTCAAAAGGGTGAATTTATGATTGAAAATAGTTTTTGGCATGCCCAGTGGGAATTCAAATAAATTCTTTGCATATCTAAAGAAGTTTTGTAATAGAATAAAATATTCATTATCATCATCTAGTTGTAGAGCTCATAACATCATTCAGGTAATTTGTTCATGCCAAAGGTTACCATAAGGTCAAAAATTAAAGGTATTCCTTTTGAATTTATATCATATAAGAGATCAAGATTTAGGAGGGAAAAACCATATCCTCAAAAATCATATTTATCTCCTAGTTATCCTACTGTTCTAACCACTACAAACCGTATTATCTAAATGGCCATCTGAAACCAGGTGTTTATTCCATTCAATAGAGGTAGCCCATTGAATTTAGCCTATTTTGATGACATTCTTATATTTTATCTTAATATCATCTCATTCTTCTTAGGAGAAAATCAAACAACCCCTATTGAGCATATCTAAGATGTAGTTAATCTCTGTTCAGTCCATAATTTTGTTCAGGATAATGTTGCTATTAAATTGCTTGCTAGTTATTTCAAAGGAAAAGCATTGTAGTGGTATAGAAACCTCCCACTAAAATCCATTTCTAACTGGGATAAATTGGGTGTAGCCTTAGTTAAATAATTTGAGGACAAATCTAATCACCTATCTTTAGTTGAGCAATTAACTACCATAAATAGAGCTCCTCATGAGTTCATGTCTAATTTTAACCTCAGATTCCAAAAGACATGGAACAAAATACCTATGTTGATAATCCCATCCCTTGAATATGCATTTATATACTATTTAAAATCCCTTAATTTTGACATTAGTGTGATGATATAGTCAATGGGTGGTACTACTTTGCTAGATGCTTATGAGGTTACAATAAGGGTAGAGAATAGTTTGATACAAATTGGTAAGCTTTCTCCAAGACCTATAATGCCTATATTTCTATAAATAAGTTCTATACTATCCCCTCAAGTTCCTTAAATTCAATCCTTAGCTCCTATTCCATCATCTCAAGCTCAAATTGTAGCCCCTACTAGTCAAGCCAGTGAGATAGGAGAGTTGAAAAGCTTGTTATAATATTTTGGGGATGAAATAGTGAAACTCAAGAGAAAATAATATTAGTCAAATAGGCCCTATCAACAATAAAATTAGAACACCTATCAGCCCTTTAAAGATCAAAGGCCTCCTAATCAAGGTTTCAGAGAGAATAGATCATCTTACCAAACACAAGGAGCCATAACTCCAACTAAGCCATATGCTACTCTTGCTTCTAATGATACTTCCACTTCAAATGCCATTATTCCCACTTCACCTCAAAACAACATGATGCAAGATTCAGATTGACAATCCTTAAATCTCAATGATGCTCAAAATCAAGCCTTGGTATCACAAAACATCACTATGGCACAAATGACACAAGAAGAGTTTTATTTTCAAGGAGGTTAGTAACAAGATAAAAGTTTGGCATAAAAAAGAGAGACTCAAAAATTTCAAGGGCAGCCTGATTCCATTAATGTTAATTATCAAGTGGATGATCATATTGATTTTACTCAAGGTGTTGAAACTAACAATATAAGTGGTCAAGTTACAGCTGTAACTAGAGCTAAAATAAGAGCCATTGATGAATTGTAGGAGGTGAAAAACATTTCAATTACTCCTAATGTTTTTTTTAAGAGTAAAAAATAACAACTTGATACCCCTACAACATAGAAAAATCAAAATATAAATGTTAGTAAAGTTCATCAAATACCCCTAGTTCATGAGTAGCCAATTCTTTAGAAAGTGAAACCTAAGGTTGGTGGATCTCAGTTTAGTATAGTGGATCAAATGAATAAGTCTAATATCACCATTATCATGTGGTATTCTCTTTCCATTCTAGGACAAAAAGATATGCTCATCTAAGAGCTTTCAACTCTCAAATTATCTCCAAAACTAGCTGATAAAAGTGTTATCCTGACTAATTCAGATCAACCATCTAAGTAATAGGTACAAGTAAATAAGATGGAAAAGGTAGAAAAAACTAAGGTAAAATCAAATAAAACTTCTCATTTTTACCTTTCTTTGATAGTAGGTGATACTTTGGTTCATAATGTATGGTGGATAGTGGAGCTAGTAGTACAGTCATGCCTAAACAGATTGTAGACAAGCTCAGCCTTATTTATGAGCCAAATAATAAAGGGGGATTATAGTTGGATGGGTCACCAACAAAGATGGTAGGAATCATCAAAGTTATAAAGTTGTGTGACATGCTTGTCCCAATGTTACTATTCAGTAGGATAGTGTTGTGGTAGACTTGCCTCCTTAATTTTCTATGTGCCTTTCAAGGGACTTCACCTCAAAAATTGGGGGATATTTATTAGTTGATTATAATTATTTAATGTTCATAAACAGGTATGGTACCAGGGTAACAATTCATTTTGAACCTATTGCATATTTGCATATGGAGCCATATATGTCAAAGTGTTGTGAACAATAAATGTATCATCTCGGATGAAGTATTAGAAGCTAGTAAAGTAGAAAGTGAATCATCTTTGGCTGGAGTTTAATATTTTTCCTTGATGAGTGGGCTTCCAATTTTCATGAGCATGATCCTTATAATCTGATTGAAGAAGGAATTGGTGTGTATTTCCTTCATGAGAATGATGCAACAATTTTATCCGTGGTTAAGGATGATGAGTCTAGTAAAGGTGTATGACAATTGTACTTTGATGGAATAAGGAATAAGCATGGAACTAGAGATGGAATGATGTTTGTTTCTCCAACAAATCAAAGATATTCATCTTCTATTAAATTTTAGTTTGGTTTTTCAAGAAATGTTGTTAAGTATGAAGTACTAGTTCATGGTTTGCAGTGGGCTACAAAGATGAAAGTCAACACCTTGCAGGTTTTTAGTGATAGTGAACTTATAGTTCACCAAGAAAGAGGTTTGAATGTATGTAAAAAATTGTTTCTTAAATATTAAAAACATATAATATGGGACTTACTTGAATATTTTCAAGATTTTAACATTTAAACAATAATAAGAGGCAATAATAAACATGCAGATAGGTTGGCTATCTTTGGGCCACAATTTAATATACCAACTGATATAAAAGTGAGAAAATTTAGTCACATATAAAGGTGGTTGTAAGGCCTTATATTCTAGATAATCATGAGAATTGGTAGGTATTCAAAGATGACAATTAGATTGTGAGGTTATTGCAAGAGGAAGCTAAGTTTTCTTCAAGAAACTAATCAAAGTATTTGCAGTAGTATGGTGATCAAATTATGCAACTAAAAACCAATGATTTTCCCAAGAGATTGGTCACACTTGAGAACATTTTTAGTAGCGATGATGATATAAGGAAAGAGAATTCATCCTTGTCAACAAAGTAATAACACTATGCCAATATAGAGATTGCAGTTGGTAAGTTTTTAAATTTGGATAAGGTATGCACTCAAAAAAAAGAAGCTTTCATTGAGTTATGCACAAACTTTGTTGATATATTTGAATGGAAATAGAGTGATCTTGAGGGATTTTATCCAAGTTTATCTCAACAAACTATTGAGTTAGAGGCTAAAACTAAATTAGTAAGACAAAGACAAAGGCCCATCAATCCAAGCTTGAGCCTTTAATGAGAGATGAGCTTCACAAGCTCATAGAGTTAGCTATATATTTCCAATCAAGCACTCAACTTAGATGAAAAATATTGTTCTGGTATGGAAGAATGATGAGATTCATTTGTGTTGATTTATATGATTTGAATAGGGATTCACTTAAAGATCACTATCCATTGCCATCAATGAAACAAATTTTATAGATGGTTGTAAGTTCAGAAAGTTTTTCTTTATTGGATAGATATAATGGCTACAATCAAATTTTGGTCAAGAAAGAGGACCAATTTAAGACAACCTTCACAACCAAGTGGGGAACATTTGCATATAGAAATATGCCATTAAATTTATCTAACACTAGAGAAACCTTTTAAAGAGCCATGGACATGGAATTTCAAAGCCTTCTTAACAAGTTTGTACTTATTTATTTGGATGATATAACAATGTTTTCAAAGAATGCAGGTGATCACATGGTTTATCTCAAGCAAGTGTTCAAAAGGTGTAGGAAATTTGGGGTATCTCTAAATCACAAAAAGTGTGTCTTCTCAGTTCATGAAGGTAAGCTTTTTAGACATGTTTCAAAGCATGGTTTAAGCATTGATTATGAAAGGATAGAATCCATTATTGCACTCTCTTTGCCTAAGCACAAAAAGGCTATGTAAATATTCTTTGGGAAGATCAAATTCATAAGGAGGTATATTTTAGATTTTGATATTTTAGCTAAGCCACTTACAACCATGCTAAAGAATAATTAGAGCTTCAGCTAGTCTAAAGAAGGAGTAAAAGGTTTTTAAGATATTAAGAATGCTATAGCTAGTGCTCTTACACGTATAAATCTAGATTTCACAAAAGATTTCATTTTGTATAATTATGCTAATATGGACACCATTTTAGGCATTCTTATGCAACAAAATCATGAGGATTTGAAGTAGTCAATAGCCTTTGTTAGTCAAGTCTTGGAAGAATATGAAACAAGGTACTCTTTTGTTGAGAAAAATGTACTTTCAATATAAGGTCTCTTAAAAAGTTTAGATATTTTTTGTCTAATAATAAGATACACCTAATTGTTTCTCATCCAAGCATCAAGAGTTCCTTTTGAAAAAATATATAAATGAGAAGAGAGCTGGTTAGATAAACAAGGTAATGGAATACAATGTGGAAATTAAGGTCACAAAGTTGGTTAGAAGCAAATTAATTTGTGAGCATCTAGCTCAAGACTTCTAAGAGGCTAATGAGGCTATTTTGGTGTCAAATGATGAAGAGGTTGCATCTAGTCATATCTCACCTTCTAGTTGGTTTCATGACTTGGTAAGATATTTCCAAGATGGTATTTATCCCTCTCATCTAAGTTATTTTAAAAGAAGATATTTCAAGTTGTAATCAATTCCATTTTTGCTTATTGATGGTGCTTTGTTCAAAAAAGATATTAATGACATGTTGCTAAGATGTATAGAGCCAAACCAAACTTAGAAATTGCTTGAATAATTCTATGATGGACATGGTAGAGGAAATTTTTCTACAAGAATTACATCCCTTAAAATTATGATAGGTGGGTACTATTGGCCTACTATGTTTGGTGATTGCCATGCATGGGTTAGAAAGTGCAAATAGTATGCTATGTTTGTAGGAAAAGTGAAACTTACAGCCTTACCTCTTCAACCAAAAATGGTGGATGAACCCTTTGTCCAATGGGGATTGGAATTTATTGGTCTCATAAATCCTCCTTCAAGTTTAGGACATAAATGGATTCTAACTGCTACAGATTACTTCACACATTGGATAAAAGCAGTGGCATTGAAAGAAGCAAACAAAGCCAATGTTTTAGATTTCTATGAATGTTTTCTTACTAGATTTAGAGTTCCTTTAACTATTATTTTTGATAATGAAATGGAATTTGTGGGAATTAAGATTAGCTAATGGGCTATCCAACATGGAATTTATCTTAGCACTTCATCAAACTATTATCCACAAGGTAATGGCCTTGCTGAGTCAATAAATAAGAACCTATTTAAGATTATAAGGACTATTGAAGATAATCAGAGATCATGGCATCTCAAGTTGAAGTCAATTCTATGGGATGATAGGATCACCTATAAAAGATCAATAGCCAACTCTCCATACAAGCTGATATATGGTAAGGAAGCAAGGTTACCCATTTCTCTTAAATTTCTTACTTTAGAACTAATGCATCAGCTTGAGTTATTGAAAAATGAGCCTATGGAGATTTGGTATGCTAAGATTATGGAGTTGGAAGAGATAAGAAATCAGTCAATGCTAGCTATGGTGATTCATCAAGCACATGTGAAGAGAGATTTTGACAAAGGAGCTTCTTCATAAAGTTTCAAAGGAGATTTGGTCCTCAACTAGGAAGGCACACAAAGTTTGAATCCCTTTAGAGTGGCCCATACATAATCTTCAGCTGCAATCCCATAATGTCTTCCAAATTACAAAGATGGATGGTGACAAGCTTCTAATTCTAGTAAATGGGATACATTTAAAACATTGCTACTAAAGAGTAAAGTTCCTTATACATAGTTTGTTTTACTTTCCTCCAAGTGCTATTCAAGTATAGTTGTTTCATTTTGTTTTGTTCCAGATAAATGCTTGTTTACACATTTGATTTTTAGTTATTTTTCCTTGCTTTGTATGTTTTCCTTCTTATTTTGGAGGGTGAAGGTTGTCTTTTTCAAATTAGAGGTTGTACTTATAGTCATGGGCTAGATTTACCATTATTTTGTGAGTTCAAATGTTATGTATATGGTATGATTTCTCAAGCATAACATGTATGCTTCCCAGTAAAATCCACAAGTCAAATTACCACCCTTATCATTTGAAGATTTTCATGTCATTACCAGTTTGCTTTTGCTTAGAGCAGTTCTAAAGGGATAGTCAAAATACTTTAGGTTTTCACAAAGCAAAAAAAATACTTTGGGCTTTCACAGAAGGAAGACTTCAGGTTTTGTCTAAGTATAAGAATTGTTTCAAACTTTTTATCTGAAACAACTTTTCTAAGGACCATCACATAGTTTCCCAAAGGACACTTTCATTTTCCCAAAGGGTATTCATCAAAAGGGCAGGTGGACTTTACAAAAAATCCAAAGGGTTTCTTCCCTTCAAAAAAGGACCATTTACAAAAGCTCAAAGGGCATTGTCAAAAATTCTGAAGGGCTTGTTCATTTTCCCAAAGTTCCTTTCCAACTTTGCCTTAGGGTATATGCCCTTTATAAAAAGGCAATTCAAAAGGGAAAGTGGACTATTCAGTTTCTCCAAAAGGTGCAAAATAAAAGCCTAAAGGGCCATTTTCTTTGAAAAGGGCCATTTTAAGATTTCTTTTGGACTTTTTGCTTGAAGGAAATAAAAAAGATTATAGGACCATTTAAGTTTGTTTGAAGGTTTTTTTTCTTCGAAAATGGTCCATTTTTCACTATTTTGAAGGGCATTTATATTTTTCTGAAGGACCATTTAGAAAAGCGTGAAGGGCATTGTCAAAAATTTGAAGGGAAAATTTCAAAAGGGCGAGGCAATTTTTCTAAAAAAAGGACCATTACAATTTTTTTGAAGGGTCTATTGTAAAATCTTGAAAGGCACTTTACAAAGAGGAGGGTTTGTTTCACTTTTGCTGAAAGGATCATTTACAAAGTTCCAAAGGTCTCTTACCTTTTGGAAGGATCATTTGCAAAAAACCTGAAGGGTTATTTTCAAAGGATAAAGGACCATTTCAGATAAGCTAAAAGGTATTTGCCCTTTAGAAAAAAGGCAATTTCAAAGACAAAAGGATGTTTTACAAAATCTCGAAGGGCAGTTTTTCATTTGCTAAAGGGTCCATTCATTTTTTGAAGGGACATATTACAAAGTTCTTAGGGGCATTTTCATAAGGCCTGAAGGGTTCTTTCCCTTCGAGAAAATGATCCCATAGAAGGCCAAAAGGAAAGATTTTGATGGAATTCCTTCGAACAAATTATTCAAAAAATTCAAGTGGAAGACTTACTTTGAGGAATTCCTTCGGAAGATGGAAAAGACATGAAGCCCAAAATAATTCCTTCAGACAAATTATCTAAAGGAAATGAACAAAATTAATAAGCCATAAGAAATTGACATGGATAAAGTCTAAAGGAATTCCTTTGGACAAATTGTTTGAAAGAATTCTTTTGAGAGACTTACCCAGGGAAGTAACCATTCAATATCATGAGGAGGAAACCCGAGAAAAGGAGACCAAGGAATTACTTAAAGAGAAATAAATTGAGGACATCAATTCCTTCAAACAATTTATTCGAAGGAATTTTCTAAGGCAAAAGGAAAAGGAATCAAGCAGAAAAGGTGAAAGAAAGAGATAATCTATGGGAAAGAAAAGTTGAAATAAATATACTAGAATGTTTGAAAGAAAGGAAAATTCAAAGAAATAGGCCACAAATAAATAAATGCTAGAGAAATACATGCATAGAAGCAAAGATCCTGAAAGCCTTATATTGATAAATTACCATAATGAAGACAAGGAGTTCTATCTGAATGCACCTATCACTCATCAAGGTCCTCTTCCATGCAAGCAAGACTATCTATAGTTGATTGGTCAAAGCTTCAATTGACTATTTGTTGAAGTTAGGCTTATCTCCTAGTCATCTCATACATTCAATGATCCAACTCAGCTTCAAGTAGTTCAAGAGGCATATTCCTTGAAGATTATGGCATGGCTTTCCATGCAAGAATTTGACTTGTCAAACTTGGGTCCACCTCATCCCTTGTATGCCAACATGGAATTTCATGCATGCACTCTTGTTTATCTTGTTGAAAGCTTTTAATGTTTCCATCAGTTCAAATGGAGTTCTAAATTTAGTTTTGGCTTTCATTTCATTTAGAGGAAATTGTTCTTTACATTCCAGTCATTCAAGTAGAGTTCTATTTAGAGATTGGTGTAACATCATGCATGATGGAAGTTTTGACTCAAATTTGGGCTCTCCATCATTTTCAACACCAAAGATATTTTCATGCAAGGCATAAGACAAAAATAAAATTTTTAAAGCTTGTGATAACACAAATTGAACTGAGTGGACCTCCTCTTCTAGTTTTAGTGCCAATCTCTTGGATATTGTATACTTTTTCTATATAAGTTGGCTTTTTAGCCTTGAATTATATCCTCTTTTTGGCAAGACCCTATTCTGCCAAAAAATTGTGCTATGTAACCTTTTCAAATTAATAGAAAGAAAGTTTTTAGACTCCAAGATGCTGGTATAGTGTATTTATGTTAGTGATTTGCATATGTGATAGAATTGTCAAGTCTTGATTTTTACCTAGTTACTAGCTGATTAGATTATGCAGGTTATGTTCTATGTTTAATATCTTTTGGTTGAAGTTATAGTGGATATATGTGGCTGGTTAGTGCTTTGAATTAGGCCTATTCCATCATTTTCCTCAAGATTTGATCAAAAGATAGAACTTTTTCATGAAATACTAATGCTTAGGGGTCAATTAGGGTTAAAAATTTAGTTTGTTTATTTTCTGATCAATGTTTTTAGAATCTCAAATTATGTGGATCAATTAAAGTTTAGGTGTATCACCATCATTAGATAGGATTTTCTTTCAATTTTATTTCCTTTTCCTTCTCCCCTTTTTATCTAGCAGTTTGTAGCATAGAGTAGGGATCCTAATTTATACACCAAAGGGAGCTAGCCATTAGAATCTAGAGATTCAATCCATTTATTAGGCCATCCACATCCTAGGATTGTTTCCATGTTTTAGCAGACTGTGAAGACCTAAAACTACCTTCACAAGGGGGTGAGTCTGATTAACAATAGTAACCATGGTTTGCCAAGTTTTAAATTGTATTCAGTCAAAAATAGACTAATATGCAACATTGTAGGTCATGATTTTGATTCATGTGTGACATTACATTACATGGATCCAACACAAAAATCAGATGTAGTGGCTTTATTCACATGTTCCATGCCATATCTTAGAGATGTAAAGAATTTTTAGGTACATATATTGAATTCAAAAATTGGATTAACTATTATATTTTGACCCTAATTACCATCTATGCAAAGTTTAATGATTTGATGCTTTGAGGAATGATTTGTAACTACTTCATATGAAGGCACACATTTTACATTACTCTTTGGATACATTTATTACTCTTTTGGTAAATGTTCCATTTGTATCATGGTTGGTTGCTCTTGGTGTTTATACAAGAGATCTTGTTCTATTTGTTCATTTTCTATGGACTTGATTCTATTTTTAGGTTCTTCTTCATTTTCATTAACAAAATGGATACACATCTTTGAATGATTTGCATTAGTTTTGCCAATATATCAGGATGAGTCATGCCTTGGGAATGTTTTCCCAATCTTTGACCATGATAACGAAAGTGTTTAAAATATTTTTATCCAAAACCACATTTTTTTGAAAGCTAAGTATCATTATGGAGAGGTCTATTTTTATTTTTTTCTTGGTCTAAATATTTCACTTTGATCTATTTTTACTTTAAATTATCTTATGTACCCATATTTGTTATTTTTATACTTGTGCTTTTGGAGAGGTGATCATAATGTGAGTGGGTTGAATGATTGATGTATCAATGATATGATCAAAACTATCATTTTTATTTTGTATTTTATGCTTCAAATCCAAAAAAAATGTATATGATGCCCATGTATTCTATAATATGCATAATAGTATTTGGATATCCTTATAAGATGTGGAGGTGGTAGTTTAATTAGTTTGTTTCAAAACATTTATCTTAAGATTTCACTTGGAATATTAGTAGCCCTAGGTATCATACTTGAATCACTTGTTTTAGATGTGTTCTATTGTACCTTTTCATTTGGATGTGAAACCTTGTTGGGTACATCATTGTTAGATGAAGATGAAAACACATGATTAACACTAGCATATTTTTTGTTTTGCATGTATGTAATATAATTTTGTAGCTCTTTTATTCACTTGATAATATTAGTGATTTGATCTTTTATTTATTCACAAGTAAAAACTCTAGGTGCCTCAAATTGAATATGTATACATGTACCATCTACCTTATCCCTTAAAGGAGCAATAACATGGACTTGGTTAGAGGGATGGTAACTATCACCCTCTTTAGGGTTAGGAGGAAGAGGTTCAATATAATTTCAATAAGATTGGTAAAGAGAATTTTGAGTTTTATCTTGATCAGGATCATTCTATAATTTAGTTGTTTTGAAATTACTAAGAATGTAGACAAAACAACAAGCAATGCCAATAATGAGATATTGGAAAGAAAAGTGCTCAATATATGTATCCATATTTAACATAATTTTGGGAAAATAAATTTTGATTTTTTTTTTAATTTGAATATTTTGAAATGAAAAAATCAAGAAACCCTAGGAAGACAAAATTTTGAGAAGGAAAACCATGGGGAAAACTAGGGCTTGCAATGTTCAACAATAAGTGAGTTCACCAGAATGTTTAACCCTAAATTGATATAGGTAAATATAGTATAGGGTTAAGAATATAAAAAGGAATAAACAAAAGGGTGATAAACATATCTATAATAGGCCAGTTAATTACAAACTTAGATAAATAATGTTTTGACTTTAATGTTGAGTTATGCTAAAAATAAAAAGTATAACTATTGATTGATATTGTAATAAATAGAAAAGAAGACTACTTATCTAGTTTATTGTGTGCATGTAGATCTGATATAGAATAGGTTAGATTTGGACTAGATATGGATTGAAGACTCATTATCATATTCTATAATTTTACATTATATGGCCTTAGACTAATGTTAGATTTGGACAATTACATCGATGTTGGTGTCTAAGTTGGATGTAGGTGCTTAGTACAGAATAAAGACTAAATTCAAATGTGACCAACTGGAGCCTTCTATGCTTTCTATCATATTTTCTCTTACATACTCAGAGCTTGTACATAGGTTGTCACTCCTTATCAAATAATCAAAACCCCAATTCTTCATTTTTTGAGTGAATGTGAGAAAATGGGCTAGTAGGCACATGGTGTCAAGCTTCCCAAAGGACCCCTTTGTCAATGGGCACTACCTACATAGAAAATATTCTAAATAAGGCCTCAAAATTATGTAGTTATCTCATACATGTTGGCTTGTGTGTGCATAAGGATGCAATGTGTGATAAATAAGTACAGAGTGACCTAGCTTGTAATTTGAAAAATATGGCTAATGGGATGCTCCTTCAGTAATTCAAAATATTGATAATATTTCTCTTATGCATGATATGGAAATAGGGATGAATATGGTATATTTTCTCACTCGAATGCTTTTGGTAAGTTGCCTTATGAATTTCTAGGTGAGGAATGAATGAGGGTTGATCATGTATATATATCAATCCTTTGAGGAAATATCTTGCATTAAATCACTTAGGCTAACCATAAGTATATTTTCATTTGTAAATTTTATGACTTTGAGGCATTGGACACTTCATTTTTAATAAGGAACTTGTGTTGATGTAGGTGTTTGGGAAACTAGAAAATTGTACAGGTCCAAAACTTGTAGAGGGTGATAACAATTAGGTTTATAACATTTTGAGGAACATAGAAGGTGTGGTCATCAAAATAACATATGGTAAAACTAATAGATAAGAAATAGGAATAAGAGAGAATAGATGCAAGTCTTTTGGAAGTGGGAATATCTTAGAACTAAAAGGTACAACCATGATAGGTATTTGCCAAGTGTACATGATTGAGGTGATATATAATTTAGATTTTGTGTCTAAAACTCTATCTTAAGTACTTTTACATGTCCATTCATTCTATGTTATTATTTTACACCTACATAAATAATAATTATCACTAAAAACATCTTTAAGCATTTGCACCAACATTTCAAATCCTTGAGATCAAACATTACCCTTCTAAGACAAAATTGAACCTTACGGGTTGAGATTGACACTTGATCTTGACCTTATGGGTCAATCCTACCCTTTACCATAGTAATGGATCTTTCATAAATTTAAACCCTCCATTATAGGTTGGTTCATATTTTTTGGATAGGTAGTGTGAGGTTTTACCTTTTTGGATTGCTATAAAATAACACATAGACCAACTTTTTATACCACTTGTAAATTTCATTATTGAGGCACACTTACACTATTGCACATTGAGCAAAACTTACCTATTCTTTCCAAATTCCATTCTATTCATTTAATTTAACTCTTAGCCAAGTCACAAGCCTTTTCTATTCGAGTCAATCAAATTATAATCAGTTATTCAAGCTATTTCCATATGCATACATGTAACAAAGGAGCATAATTTCACTAAACAATCTAGGTGGGAGAATTATGTGGGCTTAAATTCTCTTCTTGGAGTGTTGGATACATAGGCATTATTCAATAATTACATGCGTGATTGGGGTCATCTCATCCCATTACATTCCCCCCTTTTATTTTTGTAGGTTTTCAACCATAACAAAATCTACTAGCATTTTGACATTGAATAGGTCATTTGCAAGTCATCAACACACAATCAAAGGCTAAATTTTTTCATATAGATGCATTTTAAGCAGGTGCACGTGATTGTGCCCTCAATTTCCTATTTTTCCATAGATGTCAAGATCAACCCATAGAGGATAGGAGTGGCAGTTGATCCTGACTATTTCAAGTCAGTTATAACCCATAATAATGATGTCCCTATTTCAGTTACACACACATGATTAGATCTGATTTGATTAGTTCCAACCATCTCTCAATTAGGTACAATTAGCCTACAAGAAAAAACAATGAAGGCTTCTTATGTTTTTTATAGTTAACTTCTATCATTCATTTGAGCTTTGCCCATTTTAATGATTTTACTTTCATTATACTAGTTACAAGTCATTTGCAACATTTTTATCTTTCAATTCATTTCATCTTAATCAGAGTTAATGCACAAATTAATTACAAATTATGATAAAACATAATTTTATTTATTTAGTATTTTTGGCTTTCTTAAGCTTTACACCTATTTTATGACATTTAATGGTTAAATAAAAAATAAGGTAACACATATTGGTGAACTCGTATATTTTTTGAGCTTTGATTTTATAATTTTTATCTTAAGGTTTCATATATATTTTTTATTTATATACATAAAAGTATTATATTTTTATTTGGTTTTCAATTTCAAATTCAATTTCAAATTTTTTATTTCTAGAACCCATGTTCATGAAATTTTAAAACTCATAGGAGTTGTTATGGGAAAAGGGGTATTTAATTTTAATTGATTTATGGTATGAGTGGTACTAATTAAATACAAAATCCACTAGACAATACTATAGACGTATTTTAGTTTCCACGTACCTCACAATATATCAGAAACATTTAGCCATAAGAAGCCTTTGAAAGTTTATTATTGTGGTGCACTGGTAAGCTATTAGCCCTAGAAAGTTGCTCTTAATGTACCCTAGAGACATGCTATTGTGACTAGGGAATGGAATAATTATTTTTAGTTAGTGTCTTTTAGGCCTTGTTCATTATTTACATCTTGTTCACTATACACACTCTATCTAGTTATTCAAATTGTATCTTGCCTTTTAAATTTTTTTAGGGTTTCCTTTTATGCCACTCAAGAAGGTTAACTCCTATATTCCTCTAAGATTAAATGTCAAATTAAGTGGATTCCCTATATAACACATTTAAATTCCTTTAATATCTTCTAAAATGGATAATATAAATATTTTTGATCAATATGATGATGTAACTATTCAGATTTATGTACAAATTTAAGATGATGCCAATGATGAACATGATAATCAAGATAATTGAATATGTAAGATAATCCTCATATCTTAGATAAAATTTATCCTAATGAGTTTAATGGGGTATATTTTGAAAAATTGAAAAAAATGTCTAATTTATATCAAGGACTACATCAATGTCTCATACATATGGATAGGGTTGTCCAATAACTCTTAGTATCTGAGACTTCACATCAAGATAAGATTGCATCTTTTCAAGCTCAAAAATAATAAGTACCTTTTATAGTTGTTCAAATTCCCATTTTAGGTGTTCCAATTTATATTATTACTTCTATTACTATATCAACACCATTAGTTACATATGTGACATCATCCCTAGGTAAGAGGCATCAAATGGTTTACAACATATTAATAGGGTTATTTATACACAAGAATTAAACACACCTCCTTTGATTAATATGCATGGTCCATCACCAACCTCACCTAATGCATATTATTTTGAGAAAATAATTATAACTATTATATCCAAAAAATTTCACCTTAGAGAATTCAATCAGACCTCAAATTTGGGATAACATGGAACTATCTCTAAGTATATGTAGATTGCTACAAGAGATAGATCTCTAGATTATGGGATAACTCCCTTGATCTAACTGTTTAGGCTCACACACTGCACTAGGGTAATCACTTTTTGGGGGTGAAAGGGGGTATAAATAAACATAAAATTAACCTAAACTAATGGAGGTGATACACCAAATATATCACCACAAACATACTTGAATTTACATTAAGAAGATAGATTAATAAAACCGATCTCAACTCAAGGTTATTCTAGAATAAATTTTTCTACATGGAGGTAGATTGATATTTATTTATATAGGTGGGTGAATATGCTGTCTAATATTAGACACTCATAATCTCTCTTCACACTTCAAAAACACCTAAAAAATAGTTACACTTCATGAGACCTATTAGAAGAAGTATTACTCACATAATGCATAAAAGAGCAAAATGGAAGTAAGGAGAAAACATTAATCACTTGTCATCAAAATGGACTACTTGAAATACTTAGGCATGAATTATAGAGAAAAATTAGATTAATAAATTTATTCAAAGGTTAAACAAGATGTCAAACCAACAGGGCTTTGCCATAATAATTGTTGATCATTTATAATGCCAAAATAGCTTCATTATATAGAGCATAAGAGAGGAGAGAGAAAGAGTGATGTTGAAGAGTCACCATGCCAAGTTTCAAGTATTTAAGACCAATTATAATTCAAGAGGAGTTAGATAATAGATCATGAAGCTTTCTTGAATAAGTGTCAATCACAAACATGACATATCCTTAAAGTTGGTGACGGGACAATTTATTGTCCTTCTTAGAACTATTTTCTCGATGAGGAGTTAACTAACTATATAGAACAATAATAAAATTAATTGACATATATAACCTAACTTGATAAGGTGGAAACATGATTTGTGAAAGTTATTATACACCCCTCAACTGATGACCTTCTCTTTGCCAATTGTGATTCACTTTCTTGCAGCCACTCATTAGCCTTCTAGGCCTGAATTCTAACACTTATCACTTAGGTGGCTTGCACACAATAAATGATATTTGTTTTATAGATTTGATACACCTATTTAGACCTTATTTTCCCTTTTTTATATCATATAAAATTCAAGATAACTCAATATCACAACTCTCATCTCCAACTTGGCAATTACCTTTTTTTTCACTATTCTATTCAAGACTGCCTATAAAAACCATCTTAGTAGATGGGTTTACATGAATTAATAAGGTGATAATGATGTATTAATATTTATAATACATCTCTGCACACCTTCCACCATGAATTTCACTTGTCTATTCCTTCTTACACCTTTAAATTACCTCAAATCTTGTAAAAAACATAAAATTTGGCTGATCCGTACAAGTGATGGTATGAAACAATTGATTGGTAGGGAGATTGAGAGAGTGATAAGTAGGTCCAAACCATATTATAGGACAATTGACCCATTCTAGATGCATTTATCATTATATCTTTCTCATCGGGTTCTTATGAGGGTTTTAAGTCATTTTGGTTGTGAAAAATGATTTATAAAGGTTAAAACTTTAACCTTCAAACAAATTACACTAGTTTAAATTTCATGACCCCCATAAAATAAACATAAGTTATTGAGACACCATGCATATTTTACCTATATATGTGAGTGAAAGAAGTTGGCTCTCGAGTTCCTACTATGCATTCTAGACACCCCTAAGATAAATTGAGTCCAAAAATGGCCAATTTGAGTTGTATTATACAAAACAATTAATCTCATGGACTCTAAATTATACCATGAAATATCTAACATTATTTGGGGATATCACATGATCCTATGATTGAAGTTTGGAAGCTTGATGGTTCATGCTTAGTTCTAGGCCTAATAGGCATATACTATGTTTTTGAGTATGTGACCACCTTTGAGTGTTCACAATGAGAGTGTTAATAGTGAATGTAGGTCCTCCTAAGAAAATTTTAACCTCAAATTTAACCTTTAATATCATCCTATAGTCATGCAAGGCTCTTCCATTCATCCTTTCACCATCAATGTACTATGTCTATAGACTGCCTTATATGTAAAGTGCCTTAGATTTGAGACAAAATAGTGAATGATTACCCTATTATTTTGACCCAAATGATAACATTAAGATATATTACAAACCATTATTAACCTATATAAAAAATTTCAAAGCTAGATCATACTTCTATATCCCTCAACACTTCAAATTATTAAAACTAGCCTCTAGGTCTGTGACTATGTGCAAGGTTTTAATTGACTGAGTATGAGGTTCATGCCCAACTTTGGATCAATCTATGTTCTATTTATTTTGCCTCTAAAATCACATTAAATTTTAGATCATCAATATGATATTTATTTATACATGATCATCTTCAACTTACATCTCTGCCTACCTTCCAAACCTTCATCTTTCATTAGTTTAGGTTAGTTTAAGCATGAGTCAAACTATAGGTGTCAATTAGGGGAATCATGAGATTATTTTATATGGTGATACATGTTTTAATATTTTAATTAAATCTTTTGGTTTCTCCTCAAGTCACTAGGACCATATCACACTTGAATGTAATCATTTCTACCTTGAGACCCTGAAATCATCCTTTTACCATCAATACACTAGGTGTTACTTGTAAGTTACAGGTTCATTTTGTATAATGGCACTGCAAGTCTCCAATTATATCTATTAGACACTTGAATAATTTTAAATCCATTAAAACATTAGTCTCTCTTGACCTATCAACCTTGTCTTGTGTCAATATGTGACTTCTCCATCTAGGCTGCAAGAATGGAACTATTAGGCTTGCCTAGATCTCATAGACCTTCACTATGGGATACAACTATTTGGAGAATAATTCCTTTTAAGAGAATTTAAGGTAAACCTTCCAATTGTAACTTTATTCAAATCTGTGAAAATAGAGGTGGCTATGTTGTTTGATGCTTAGCCTCATATTGGACTATCACCTTTAAGATCTCTTCAATGCAACCTTTAATGAAAAATCTAACCACCCATGATTTAAGGGATTGAAAAAAAGTATACAATTCTTGACCTAAATCTACTCATAGAAGATAAACTTCGTAACTCTCAAAACACTGTTTACAGACCATTGATATTCACTTCTAACATAATGAGATACTTATGCTTACCTTCCATGGCCACACATTCCAAACTAGGTTGAAACCAAAATGAAATGGGTGAATATTCTCTACCAACCTACATACATTACTTGGTTCATATAAACCAATTTCCAAAATGCAAATAGATGGGAAAAATTGAGCTATTGGGATTACACATATAATTTAGAAGTACTAACAATATTGATGATTATTCATACAATAAAGACAACCAATATTTAAACCATGACCATGAAATGGAAGATCATAAGGAATAATAAACTACACCAAGTGCATTCACTTCAAATCTTGTTTTCCTATCTATACCAGGTGAAAATTATTGACCCTTTCTAAGCTGTCCAAGGGAACGATAAGAGAGAAAAATTAGTTTTTGACAAATTTGGATCTATTGAAGCCACTTGAGCCTAGAAATGACCTATGGGGATCTTAGACACCTTATTGAAGCATTCACATGTGCCTGATGAGTCATCTTAGTCTGTACAACCATATGAAATTGACCTTTTACAAATGATCTACTTTCTTTTATGTTAAACCTGCAACATTTTAGTTTTAAAGCATTTATTTGACATTCTATGACATGTGGTACATTATCTTGCTCTTTAAAATTTGTCTTTTTGATGATATTTGTGTACAACTCCTTAAAATGACCAAAAGGTGGCATAAAAAGACATTAAGACAAATGGACAAATATGAAAAAGATAAAAACATATTTTATGACCCTCAAGATATAAATGGACCTTACTAATGACCATGGTGACATTTCCAAACCTATATGACCTTATGAAAAGCTTTAACATGCAATGGGGTTAACCCAATTTTACCTAGGGTAAAATTTGGTCAACAATAACCGTACATACTATAGTGTTGTAATAAGAGCAAGGTGTCTCTAAAGCTAGTCATTCAATGGACTACCATAATTTGATTCAAAATCCTCTAGAACCTAAGATATCATCTTACCCATTACCAACATGTCTAATATATCTCAAGCTACCACTTTACAAAGGTAAAGATGGTCTTGAATATCATCTTCGATCATTCCATGCAACATGTTTGGATTATGCTTATAATGACAAATTATTTACCAAACTATTTCCAAGGATCCTTAAAGACTATGCTTTGCTATCCCTACTCATAAATACTTCACATAAAATTACTTTCTCAAAATTTATATAGGCCCAAAATTAATCTTAATTTCATAGACCCTTTTTATCTTATTTTGGTGGTGGAGGTGATGGTGGAAAAGACTTAATTATCTATCCAAAACTCTATTATGATGATGATTATGTTCATATAGTGGCTTAGATCTATTAGATTTTCCTTGTAGGATTTCTAGTCTGTCAGACCTTCTCACATAATAGTCAAGAATGTATGTAGTTGTGCCAATAATTTCATGACATTATCCATGTCATCCTCATCTATTGTTTTAATGAGTGGTGTTTGGATCAAAATATTTTCATCCGTCTCAACCTTTATCTACTCAAAGTATTCCAAAAATATATTTTCTTTGACTTTTAAAAAGGTACTTTGTAATATATTTAATTCCCAAATCCTTATCCATTTCATAAAATTGTATATGTACTACATATACTCAACTAAGGCCATGCCCCTTTTTGTGTCATATCTACAACTCATAATGAAAACTTGTGCCTTATTTGTATTTTTCATATCTTCCTAATTGTCTTTCATCATCCATTGATTTAATTTCCAACCTAAAAGTTTCATATAAATTTACCCTGATTGCATTGTGGCCATTGTCAACATTTTATCATACTTTTCTAATAAAACAAATATTTATTGTGCATCATCTTTCTATAATTCCACCTATGCCTTGATCTCTTCCAGTCACTGAGGTAACTATTAATCTTGTGATATATTAGTCACTAAATTATCATGTTGTAGATGCTCATATATCACCTAATCATTGATGACTTTTTATACCAACTCTTAGCAGTTCTCACTAATGTCATTTCAGTCATTTGTAATAATATCCTTGAGAATGTGTTTTTCATGCTTCAATTATAACATATCATTACCAAGAAAGGTATTGAATGCATCTATACCTTACATTTTTTTCTCTAACACCAATTTCATTACATTAAAAAATATTTTGTCCAATAGAGTTGTCAATGTAAGTTATGATGGTTATATTGGTTCACTTTGTGAGGGTTATATATGAGTGGTGGGCATAAAAAAATTAGTCCAAATTATGGTTTTACCAAGTGTATCATCACCTTATTGTGAATTCCCCCCTTATGAGTCTATATTTCCTAGTTTGAATCATGTTATTCTCTAGTCATGTTACAATTCTTATTCACTCTACTATGTCAATCTATATTAAAACCTTGATCTATAGGTCATGTTTATTGGTCCTATTACATCACAATTTTGGTGTATTGTCTATAATTTGGGGTATGTGGTTGTTCTAGCCCCATCATTACTTGTTTTTGTGT
Organism: Torreya grandis; assembly: GCA_037957365.1. Taxonomy (NCBI): domain Eukaryota; kingdom Viridiplantae; phylum Streptophyta; class Pinopsida; order Cupressales; family Taxaceae; genus Torreya; species Torreya grandis. The sequence continues at coordinate 1,686,743 of JARHVA010001992.1, read as the reverse complement.
TATAACATATTTCCCAACCTTGAGATGCATCTCTTTTTCCTTTTCACTCTTCACACATTCCTCATCCTCATCTTCTCTCTCCTTAATTAGTTTTTCCTCCCACTTCTTTTCTTCTTCTTGATGGATATCCTTCTTTCAAAACTATTTATATTTATGCTCTTTTAGTTCCTTCTCAAATTTTTCTTGGGTATATTTTTTGTTTGCAACCTTTTTATTATATTTTTGTTCCTTGCAATTTTATTATTCTTTCTTTACCTCCTCTCCCTTCACAACTTGATCTTGAAATTCTTTATCTTTATTTTTTATATTGGTTTTATTTCTCTTGATTCTTTTTATAATTCATAATTTTTTATTTTTATTCCTTCACAACTTGAGTGTGTGATTGCACATTATCATTAATTTTTTCATCCATTGTGCCTTAGTGTTGGGGTTGGTCTGGATGGGTTGAAGAAGGTAGTTGTTTAAGATATGAAGTAGTTTCTGCTAAGAATTTTCTTGAAACTAGTGCTATAGTTTTTTGCATAGGCAACACTAATGGGATGAAGCATACCCTTGAAAGAGTTCACAATGATCTTGGATCTTAGGGAGGAGTTCTGACCTTTGGTGAGGAATGTAGAGGGGAATGTGGAGGAGTCTGTGAAATTTGGATAGGAAGGGGAAACATAGGTGATAATTGATAATTATACACATCTGGAGGAGACTATGGTGGTGATTTTTGTTGGATAATTGTGATGTGTTAGAAAAATTAGGTTAAAGGGGAAGATGGCGGTGTTGATTTTGGCATGGAAAAATTAACTCTAGAATCCAAAATTTACAATATAATTCTTCCTACTACACATATTTAACATTTTTTCCCTTTACAATTCTTCTAGCTCCTCCTACTATGGTGTTAATAGGTTGGGTATAAGACCTTCCTTCCAAACCCCACTAGGTGTGTGAGGAATTCCTCCCCATAGAGCACATGGTTTATTCTCCCATGTTTTTAGTTGAACTATTATCCATCTAAATGGGATCATGTTGGGTTATTCCTCCTCCTCTTCACTTAGAAGGTTAACCTACATACATAGATCTAGTATACTTTGTCTTGAAATATCCTCCTTATGTTTCCTTGTTAGTATTTAACTTGGGCTTGCTTCAATTTTCCCTTCAAATTTTACTTGAACCATTTTATATTTTGATTTTATTCCTACTATTTCAAATAAAATGGCCTACACCATTGCCAAATGTTTTTATTGTTTCTCTTATGTGTTCACCTTAGTTGACTCTCGCATAACTAGGAGATCCATGACTACAATGTTTGGGACATTTATATTGATTTGAGTTATGTGCACCATATTAGAAAAGAACCATTTCTTCTCCTCTTATTCTTATGAAGAGTTTACCATGCCATTTAGTATAATGCCATGTTTATCTACTTATGATATCCCTCACTGTCTAAAATACAATTTTACAAAGATTTGAGTAGTCTAGGGTCTCATTGAGGTTGTGTTGTATTCTAAGACTTTGTATGAGGGGGACATTTATGTTATGGTGCATACTATTCCTTTCACTTCACAAGTGTTGTCCATGAGGGATTCAAAAATCTAGATGTAGAATACCACATGTATATATTAGGGGTTTATTAATCTTCTAAAATCACCACAGGTATACTAAGGTGTATTTATGGATTTTTTAGTTATTACATATGATTAGGAGGGGTAGGTATTGAGGAGGTAGGGCCCAAGGCTAGTGAAAATATGGGTGTTTTCCATATTACACATGTTAGGAGTCTATCACATGATGAGTCTCATTTTCCCCTAATTCCCCCCCAATTTTTCTACACATATTTGGAAGTATCATGAGACGTTTTGTGAGAAGAATACAAAATAGAAGATGATCATGAGACAAAGAGCAAGGAAAAGTTTGGAGAAGATATATATTTGGTAGAAAAACATTTGGTTTGACATAATTTATGAGTTTTAGAGGATGGTTTCACAAATCCCCTTAACACTAGAGTTTTAGAGGATATGCACATATTTGGAGGAAATATTTTAATGTTTTTCCCTTGATTCATTTTAATGAAATTTTAATATAAGGTTAGATTATCATTCTATTCATACCTTAGTGGCTAGTCTTACATGGATTGAGCTCTATCTTGTGGATTATAACTAAAAGATATTTGTTAATACAAATAAAAAATTATCTTCACCTATTTTTGAAACATATACTCCACTTCTACCCTCTCCTTTCTAGTAAAAACATAGTGCAATATGTCTAGGTCATATTTTTGTAATACCACCTTAATACTATATGTTAGATAGTCCATTAGTGCTAGATGGAAAATACTAGTCACTATTAAGAGCCAATAATTTATTATCTCCAGTGGGTGATGGATACCAATATCCTATGGTGCTCTCTTTTGTCTCCTTAGCTCTTTAGAGCACCTTTAGGAATACATTATAACATTTATTGATGTGCATTTTTTATTTTTTATCTCCATGCCACCTTCATGCATCCAACTGTGACTGTCAATTAAAGTTTGATGTCTAGTGATGGAAAATTGTATTTGACACCCAAATTTAGTGATATATGTAGTTACATTTTACCTCCATGCATCCATATTGAAGTTTTTAACTTTAAAAAATCAATAGATAGTGATTTCTAGTTAGATACCTTTCACATTAATGGTGCATTAATAGGTATTTAATGATATTTAAATGTGTTGATGATTGAGATTTGACCTAGGGTGTTTAAATTTGTTTGCCACTACAAACCAATAGACATTGATTACTTATTTTATATATTTCACATTAATGGTGTATTAATGGTTAGTTAATGATAATATAATACATGAATGCATATAAAGGGGGAAGTATTTAGGCATTAATTAAGGGTTTGTTGCCCACATGTATCTCATTTACAAGCTTATATAGTGCTTACTCATATAAAACTTTAATCAAACCATTTTGAGTATATTTTTATTTTTTAGAAATTTGTACTCTTATTAGTCCATTTCTACCCCTTTTTAAAGAAATTAGTAATGACTGTGACTCGTAAATCAAGTCAATAGGGTATGGATTCATCTTGGATGGTGAAATCTCTACAAAAAAGACTTATAAAATGAATATGGTAGGAACGTTATAAAAAAAAATTCTTTACTCAATAACCCTCCAACTGATAAGTTATTTTAATTATTGAAACAAGTGAAAATATTTAAGCTTATCAACATGCCTATGATATATTTGGAAGCAAAGTCAATGAAGTAATTAGTGGGTAGCTTTGTCATTAGCAAATATTATGTCATGTTATCAAGTAAGAATACTATAAACACACAATTATGAAGTAGTTATTTTTTTATCATTAGTATGAAATAAAAATTGAATACATAAAAACCTAAAACCCAAGCATATGCCCTCAAATTGGGAAAGGACAAGGAATAGATAAACAAGCACAAAAAAAAAAAAAAAACAAGTTACCTTCCCTTGGGATTTCTCTATATTGCTAGCATATAGGTTTGTTGGGATTTCTCAATGTCGCAATGTTATTCCTATGGAACTTCCCCTTGCACTATGTGTGTTTGTTTTAAGTAATGAAGGAATACATGAAGAGTTTATTAGATTTTGGTAGAGTAAGTTTCCATAAAAAATATTGATAAGAATAGAAGGTGACCCCTTTATTTATATATTTTCCAAAATGATTTCAACCTTTGATGATAATCTAGATGAATGGTTGAGATTCAGTCCAATTTGGATGTTAAATGCAATTAATATTTGGGATGGATTTTACATTAAGTGAACATGGGTTGTATTTCTAATATTTATTTGCATTTATGTTGATATTTCCAAATTTTGGCAACTTGACCTATGATATCATGATTATTATTGATGAGGATATTTATTGAGTTTCTTAAATTTGCATAATTAGGAATTTAGCCAATTCCCATGGATTTTATGTTTATCTATTTGATTTATTTTTATTAGTTAATTAATTCTAATTAGACTTTGAGTGATTTATGCATTATTGACATTTGAGTAATTATTCCACTTAATTAGTTGAGAATGTCATTTGTAAAGTAACAATTTGACTTAAGATGAATTAAACATGGTTAACAATTAGACACGGTGCATTACCCCAATCAAGGAAGCCCCAATGCATTTTAGAGTATGCACATCAATTGTATACATGAATTTGAGTGTTTAGATGATTTTTGACCTAATTTATGCATTGTTATATAAAATCATTATGTTTTGCAATTTTGACATAAAAGTAATGAAAATAGAGTGTCTAAATTTTTCCCATGTTTGAAAGGGCATTGAAAAACATAGATGAAGTAATTAATTTTAAAAGAATGAAAAGGTCATTAAAATGATTCTTATAATGACCAAATAATGATGTGTACACGTTTTGTTGATTCTTGTTCAATTTTTTAAAAATTAGTTCACAATGATACCCCAAACAATGTTTAGGATGCCTAGGGTGACCCCTTGAGGGACTGACCAAAAAATAAGTTTGATGGACAGGCCCTCAAAATGAATAAAATGTCATGTTTTTTAGTAAAAGAGGAAAAACATAGATAAATTAGAATAAATGGGATGAAAAATAGACAAAGAGCCACAAACATGCCTCTAGGGAAGAATAATGAGATAATGGTAGGGGTAGGGGTAAAAATTCAAATTTGGAGTTATAAACTAACCCTTGGGTATGAAAATGGTTCATTTTCACCCTTCCATCTAGATGTGAGAACTTCAAATAGAATGGTGTGCATTCCATGACATAGACACCTTGGGGAGTAGGTCCATGAGCATAGACAACCAATTGAGAGTGGGAACTCAATAAGTACTTTAATTTTTTGATTTTTTTTGCATTTTTTACATTTAATTATCTTTAGAAGTAGGTGGTTTAGAAAATGTATCATTTTAAAAACACCTAAATACAATTATATCAATATCATGCATGCAAATGGTAGTATTACCTAGAAAACGATGATATCATGACCAAATCGATGATATCCTGACCAAATATATAATATCACCAAAAGGGTGAGAAACACTGAAATGATAAAAAAGGCATATTTGGGTATAATTATCTCAAATAATAGGAAATTGATAAAAATAGTGATAATGCCCTATCAAATGATGATATCACCCTAGGAAATGATGATAAAACAAAAATGGACAAAAAGCTGAAAAATGATGATTACGCCTTGAGAAATGATAACAACATGAAAATGGTCAAAGATGTATGAAATAATGATAACACCCTATGAAATAATTAGATCACCTTGGGAAATGATAATAACACCCTACTAAATGGAAATATCACCAAAGTCAGTGTAATTTCCTAATTGTCAAATGGACTTAAGTAGAGGAAATGTTTATTTTGAGGTAAATATGAAAGTTTTTTCTTATGTAAGTAGAATGATAATTTGATGTTGAGGTATTGATATTTATTAAATTGTTGTTAGTGTTTTAGATAGAGTTTATGGACTAAATATGCTGACATGTGTTGTGATTGATAGGAGCAAGTCACAATATTGATAGCTTATGAGTGGAGCTCACATATCTTATGATAACTAGGACTATGGACAGAGGAGGCCTTAGATTTTTTAGAGATAGATTGTAATACATGTCATAGATGCCAATTATCTAGGCATATAAAGCCTACCTTTTAGTATTATCCAAGTGCTGACACTTAGAGAGCATAATTTACCTACCTACTAAAGAGGTCCCAATTATTTTAGAGGATGTTTGGTGTATACTCTACATATTGATCCATGGAATTATGATTTTATATACATAGTAGGGGTGATTTACAATAGTAGAGGACTTATTAGTATCAATGATGCCATTATTGAGCATGGAGTTGTGGATATGGACACACTAGAGGACCTGGCCTTTATGGTAGATGGAGATGTAACAATGACATTGCCATTGATTGCTAGGGAGGTTTATATTTTGATGGATATTATTAGTAACATATTATTTCCTAATAAGAGTGATCAATTATTTCACATAGGCCTAGTAAGAGTGATTAGAGACATGATTAATCTAACCACATGTTTTACTTGGGGTCCATTAATATTGGCCCACTTGTATAGATACTTATACATAATGGCCTATTTCTTGGGTAAGAGCATTGAGACTCTTATAATGCTTTAGGTTTGGGCTTGGGAGCACATCATGTTTGAATAAATAGTGGGGTAGAGGTGTTAGTAGATGGTAGATGATCCACTAGCTTATGGATAATATTTTATAAGAGGGAGGTGATAGAGGTATAAAGGGGACCTATCTTTCTATCGATGAGCCACAGATGAGATGGTAGATGGAGATTTAATCTAGCATCCATATATGCATATTTAGTTCAACTGGTGAGAGAATGGCCATGTGACATGATACATGACCACTCCATGTTATATCACAAGTAGGAATTATTTCATAGTAGAGTGGTATCAATCCAATTATGTTAAGAGGTAGTTTAAGTGTCATCAATATGTACTTGATAGGACTCATTATTTTACACATGTTATGTAGGAGATTGGTGAGTGGGGTTATCCCATCTCAAAGGCTAAAATATTTAGGATATTTTTTACATTACAAGTAGTTTCTTGGGCTTATGAGTGAGGGGTAGAAGATGTTGTGGTTAATATTACATATGTAGCCTAGTGGACTTAATTTGGACCAATGAGGCTAATTAGGCTAAGACATCCAAGGGTGAGCATTTGAGACAATATCAATAAAAAGGGCTAGGATAGTGATTAGATTAGTATAGGGATAGGAACCAGTTCAAGAAACCCTAGAAATATAAGCACCACCATAGTAGGTACCTTTGTAGTAGGTTATTCCCATGATTATTGACTCTCGATTTAAGAGTAATAGTAGTAATAATAATAGCACCAACAACATCAGTGATGAAGATTGCTGAGAGTAGGATATTGAGATGGGATGGGATTCTAGTCCCAATGGAGAGGAGGGATAGATAAATATATGGGATACATAGGTGACCCTTGCTACCACAAGAGGGTAAAGACATGATAGAGGATAGAGGTTAGGTAGGGTCATCTCAACTAAGTAGGTCAAAGTTTGACTAAGATACTATGGATAGACTAGAGATAAATAGATATATGCAAGGATTACAAAGATCTTAGGGCTAGAGGAGGAGGTGACTAGGTTATAGACATAGTTGGTAGGGGCCCAAGGGGAAAACACCAAATTGTAGGTTCTCATCATAGAGAGAGATAATTATATTGACACATTGAGGGGGTAGGTTACTCAAATGAAAACCATCTAGAGCTAGCTCACTCTAAGGGTCATAGATCTGGTGACAAATATTAATGAGTAAGATAGGGCTTTGATAGATGTACATGGGCTCGATAGGGAGTGGGATATATCTAGGCATATTTTTATAAATTAGGGGTTATCCATAGCACTAAAAAATGTGGTGTAGGCTAAGAATGATGTGATAAAAGCCAAGGATGAGGTTGAATATTATCAAAATTTATATGAGGTAACAATATCACTAGGGATTAGGGCACTATGCTTCCATGAATATACAAGAGCCACAGATCGAGTCATACATCTAGGTCACATTTCAACTCAACCTTAGAGAGATATGTAGCATAGTCTCCCCTATAACCTAGAGTGATGGGTCCATCCTAACAACTTCCACCACATGGGACAAGATATATCTTTGAGTAGGATACCCTGAGAGGATCCCTCCTTGAGAAAAATAGAGTTAGAACTTATTTTTGATGGTAGCTCTACATTTTATATTATATGATGCATATATGTTGATGTATAGTCATTAATTTTATATGTACAAAAATATTCCTTAGGATCACATGATGTGTACATGGACCTTGATATTATTTTGATATCTATATGATGTGGTTTTTGCTTCATTATTTTTGACTCATGATGTAGATTACATCTTTGATATTGATGTAGACGTACATTTTTATCCATGATTTTGTTGTTTTAATTTTAGTGATGATGTTTCACTTGATCTAGAAAGCAAATGTGATTGAATGTCTTTCATTTATTTTCTCATTAAGATATGATATGTCTTGATGTTTGGATATTTTATTATGATGTAAAAATGTTTATGACTAGTTTTATATGATTATTGGTAGATGTGTATCATGATTAGCATATAAGTAACCACATTATTTAGTTACTTTATTTGGATTATGTAAAATGTGATGATGTTCTGATTTTGTTTTTGTATATGAGCACATATTAGCCATATTAAAAGGGGATGCTTTCTCTTCATGTGGCATTATATCTAAGTATCTCAAGCACTTAATTTTTAATGTTGTACATGACAATTTTCATCATAATTATAAAATGATTCATGATAACATCATTTCAACTTGTATAAGGACCAATTTAGATACAAATACTATCAACTTAAGATCAAAAAATGAAAAATAAAGACCTAAGTATAAATCATATTGTACTAAACAAAGATAGACCAAAAAAATAAAAATTTTGGACATAAATGTTAACAACTTGAGATTAAGATATGAAAATTCAAGACCTAAGTGTAAAACATAATGTAATAAATAAAAACAAACATACAAGTAATCAAACAATCTAATCAAATGCAAAAAATAATAAGTAACAAGTAATCATTGTTTTGTAAATGTGGTAACATATTGCAGGGTAATGATTGCATGCTTTTATCACTATATAAATTTAAAAGTCACCAAAAATAATTGAATGTATTCACTTAGAAAATATAAATGAAATTATTTTTTTCATTATGGGATTTTTATGATTTCACTGATTGAGTTACAATGGCTTAGGTGGTGATATTTATTGAATAATTGTAGATATTATTTGACAAAATCACTGAGTAATAATCACTTCTCTACTTACAATTTTTAGGAATATTTATCATTTATATATAAAGTCATAATTTATCACCATTAATCAATAATTATTAATGATTTTTAAATCTATGGTCTCAATTATTGGGCTTTGAGGCTCGCAATTATGGTGTTGTGTATTATGTGATGAGTGGTACAACACAATAAAAAAGTGAAGGATATGAAGATGGTAATATAAAGGAATTGGATACATGACCATTATTGACATCAGTGGGTGAGATTTTCAATGACTTTTATAATGGGGAAAAAGTTAAAAACATTAGGGATTGATTCACTAATGATATATTTATCATGAAGTGTTAATTTAATAGGTTGATAAGGGGGGTAAAGGTTACAAGTGAAGTGAGACTTATAAGGATTAGAAAAATATGGGTAATGACATGGGATGTGAGAATATTAACAATATGGGGAATCCTCTTATAAATATACAAAGTGGTATGAGATGGATGAAAAGTGAAATAAAAAGTAAAATTCCAACTCAAAGGCCTTGTTGGAGCTCAAATTAGTACCCTTAGAGTTATTGGACAAACTAAGAGACAATATAGGACCATTCATTGTTGTAGTAAGGATTATTAGCTCTTTTCTCTACTCTTTGTGTCTATGAAGCCAATGGGAGATACCCAATAAAAATCTAAAAGATGTAATACATATCATAATTAACTCAAATAACATAGATTCAAGTGATATACATAGTCACAATGACCATTTAACCCAGTTATCTATCACTAGACAAAAAATCACAAGTTACAACTCATAAAAAATGGCAACAAACAAATATGAGAATGTATCAACAACTTGTAGGTTCCAAATATTACACACAAACACTCAACATAACTACCAAACATGAACTATAATTTACAACTAAATTTGTGCATTAGCATTAGGCCAAAAATGGATCTATGGCTTGCACACATGATTGAGAACTTATATATGATTTGTACTCATAAATTCACAATTCTTAGTAAAATTGGGCAGGACAAAATTTATATGTATAAAATTATTTTTGATAAAATTAACCTCTATCCACAAGCTTTATATGTTGGGAAAACAAAATTGAGATGTAAAAATACTAGTATAAAGTAAATTATAGCTTATGCAAAGCCAACGTAACACTAAAAAAACATTCACAATGATAGGAAATACATGTGACAATACACTAAGTATCTTACCCCCAAAATAATTCTAAAAAATTCTAAGAATTATTCACACAATACATTTGAGTGACCTTATAAGTAGATAAATTCCATATAAATAAATCATTATAAGGATTTTAGAACTTTATCCTAGTAAACTTGCACAACATATTAGGACTCACTAACCAATTAACTATAGAATAAAAACTCATACTCGATAGCACAAAATTTTAACTTGTACGCAAGACTCAGTAATTACTTAACAACTTTATCACTATTTAAAAAAAAAATATAGATTCATAAAAAAATTGAAACATAGAAAAGAGTCATAAGCATTTTTTATATTAGTTTTTGAGTAATTAAGAGTACATTTATTAGATTTAAACAAAAATGTTAGAGGGTAAATACGAGCACTAAAATACAAGTTTGGATGTATATGCCAAACAAACACAACATTGGATTTTTTTATATGGTTATTTTATTTGCATCAAAAGCATATTTACACCTTGAATATATCAAGAAAGTTATAACAAAATATGATTCAAGTCTATATATGTTATTTTAGAGTGTAATAACAAGGATGGAATCATTGTAATCAATAGAGGTTTCATTGTTCTAGAGAGATTGCTCAATAACTATTATTCTATTCTTTGATAATTTTTGTAATAAATATTTAGCTAAATTTTCTATGGTTTTCCCTTTTTTTTCATTAATTCAAATAATTAGATGAATGTGATTGGGTTATTTTCATATATTTGTTAATAGTGTTCTGCTTCATACATAGTTAAGCTTGTTATGTGTAATTATTAAGCTAATAATATACTTTTCTTCATGAAATTATTTACTCTTTTGATTATCTATTTTCTCTAATAATTTATAATTTGATTCACATAACTATACCTATAATTAGCATGTTTTGATGAAACATTGAGAACCTCTGCTAATAATGGTGTGATGAACATGAAAATCATTGGTTAAGGAGATGATTTGATGGTTACCCAGTCAAAGAGAGGTAGATATTTTATTAGAATAAAAGAATCATAAATTTGTAGAGGAGGAATCACAAATGATAGGATGTACCAAGAGATAAATTGTATAGGAACATATCTATGGTGATAATTATGAAATATTTTGGTGTAAACTACCTGGACTATTAGATGATTGGTTGGATTGACTGGAATTTCATTATTTTTAATATAGAGCTAAAGATGTTATTACATGGATTGGAGAGAAGATATAATGGATTTAGAACCTAGACACTAGTTAGATTCATGAGATTGATCATTGGATAATTGCTACCATCGATGGATACATAACTGAGTTCACAATACAAGGGTATATAAATTTTAAATTGACAAAGGATCTACTTATTAGGGGGATCAGAGGTAAATTTTTGTAGTAACTCCTTTGTTAATCAAGATATTGGATATATAAAAGGCCATGGGGCCTATTCCAGTCAGAATGGAGTAGTCACTTAAGGCACCATGGGGATGTGTGTGATAAAAGGGTGAATGGTGAGACAATAAAAAGGTATATATTGAACCTGAGTGTAAAATGGACAACCAAGAGGATAAAAATTGGAAGAAAACTTTAGAGTTAGAAAGAGTGTTGAGACAACATAAACAATGGAATAAATAGAGTGAGACCCAAGGAGTTGTGAATAGGAGTAATATTCACATAGATGATAAGAGAGATAAAGAGAAAAGGGAAGAAGATCTAGGTGATGAGAGGAGTAAGGAACTCAGGCATAGTGTCAATAGGAAATAAGAGGGAAATGAGGATCAAGTGAGGGAAGAAAAGGACAAAATAGTGTAGAAGTAGATCAAGTAGTTAAGAGTTCACAAACATATAAAAGGGTATTCCATGGAGAATAAACATAAATACCATATAGGCATAGACATAACATAGGTTCAAGCTCCAAGAAATATGTTGTTGGAGGTATAGATAATTCACCTTGGGAGCATACATCTCCCAATCCCATTTTTTTCAAAATAATAGTAATTATAATATAGACTTGGAGGAAGATGATTGGCAAGGACCATTTACAAAAGGGATTCACCAGGAAGGTATCAAGGCTCATAAGGCAACACGTTGTGAAGTTGCATGTAGTTTTTTTAGAACAATAAAAATATACAAGCATTAGCATGGACAGAGACAAACCGTATAATTTTAGTGTAAGGGATTTCATCACATAAATCAAAATCTTGGAAGAAGATGAAGAGGAAGAGGATACCTCTGAGGCTACTTAATCAATAGAATGAGTGGGAACACATTATGCATCAAAATCCTAGGTATTCCACTTAGTCCCATAAAATTCATAGATATTGGTTATTCAACAACCAACTACAATACCTATGAGAAACATCAATATGGTGGCTATCACCCTATGATGGGTCTATAGAGCTTGAACAATACTTGCTCACCTATGACATGAAGTGGTAGGCTAAAGGAATTATTGATGATGTAGTAAATAAGTGAAAATTAAATGGATATTTATGTGGTCTCACATTAGAATTAATATTCCATATAAATGTTAATAAAGCATATGTACAATAAATAAAAGACATGATTGTCATATAATCTAAGATTAATAAATGTTCTAGTCAAATCATATAAGATTTGAAAGAAATTTGATAAGGATCAAAAGAGACTATCTTTGAATATGATTATAGATTCTTTGATGTGATGAATAAGGTAGAGTTTACCATAGAATATAAATATAAATCAAATTGGTTTATGGAATGAATATAAATAAGAATAAGGCTCAACATCACTCAGACACAATTCAACACCAAGGCAGATGTAGGATCAACTATGACTAGTGTCAAATAGATCAAAGGGTATGGCGATGCTTTAACCTCAACTTCAAAAATAGAGAACACTATAAAAAAACTCCTAGAAAGGATGGATTAGTATCAAGAGGGAGGATACAAGTCTAAGTCAGGCCTATGGTGTATAGAATGCAACAAGGAAGGGAATCACAGGAATGAAGGCCCATGAATAAAAATAGAGTTATGTGAAATATGTAGAGTGGTTAGACATGCAACACCTCACTACTATCTCCTAAAACAATATTTTTAGTAGCATAATCACTAAGAGGGGGGGTAAATCAGTGATGAAAACAAATCAAATTCAATTCCAATTCTTTAAACTCTTAAGCATTCAACAAAATAATTCATGAAACATATAAACCATTCATTGCAATGAACAAATAAAATAATATAAGATCAAAACACATAATGTATACACATAATATTTTTAACTTTTATTGATTATTGACACTTTGTATCTTATAGGAACCCATGGAGTCTTAATCTCTTTGAGTGTACAACTTAAGGGGTGCATCAAGAAAAGGGTGGGTAGACCATTGGTGCTTCATAAGATTGTTGTCCCTTTTTCCACTTACCATCTACACACTCATCTCCTAAATTTTTTAACCCTAAGCTTATTCTTCTTAGCCTTACCCATTCTAATCATTTTCCTCTTTCCATCCTCCTTTTTTTTCCTTAATTCCCTTTTGGATAGTCATTTGTACTAGGTTGACTGGGTTGACCCTATATAATTTAGGGGTATTTTTCACTTTTTGGGTTTGTTAGCCCATTGATCGACCTAAATCAGACCTAGTGAATTATCCCTAAAAACATACAAGGTTGACTGGGTTAACCCTGTACAAATGACACTTTGGGAGTATTTAGGGAAAGATCTAATTATATATACAAGTTTATTTCCAACCATTTTAAAGAATAGAAGAGAATAAGAACAAGTGTAAACAAACATCTACTTATTGACCATTCTACTTGAGGAATAAAGCTTAGGGTTCCATACTTGCTTTAGAGATATGAATCTTGTCTTGTGGAGAAGTATTTTGGATGCATAGATAGGTTATGTATCCTAGAGATGATTTATCTTTATTATCCTTACATACCACATTAATCTATTGAAAATCACCATGGCCAAGGGGGAGATTTAGGATTGATGGGTTCATATTTAAGGTAAGTATTCCTAACTTTATTTCTCCTTTGTAAGAGTAGATAGGTAATATAGTTGTGCTTATTTATTTTATGCCTTAAGATTCCATATACATTGACATGAGTATATGTCTTTTATGTATGTTTAGTTTAGTTTGTTTTATTTTTAATCCCAACTTTGTGCCATAAGCTTTGGTGTGCAACAGATTAGATTTACTTTATTATTTATTAGAATAGAGTGAACATTAAACCTTATGACTCTTTTAGAGATGTTTCATGATTACGTTAGACTGTAAGCTTTAGAAACCTTCCTATCATGGTGTATTATGACAAGTGATCCCCTAATTAGGCCTAACAAATCCCCATATTAGTCATGCTCCCACTTAACAAATGCATTCCCAATCAGAAGTGTAGGTATGCTCTATATTCTCCAAGATAGGATCGATTTACAAACATGATGCATTTTTGATTGCATACATTCTGGTGAACTTAAAGTGAAACTAACCCTTGTAGGATTTATTTCACTTTCTTTCATTCTTTTTAGCATTATTTTTATCATATATCTATCATATTGGATTAACTCTATCAACCCAATTCTAATCTCTATGTGTAGGTTTTCAGGAACAAGCAACTAGATCGACTCAGATAACCCAATATAGGTTTCTAAACTTTTAGACTTCTAGTTCATACTACTAGGTCAACCTTGTAAACTTTGTACACTTTTAGGCATCCAAATTCAGTTACTAAGTTGACCTAGTTGACTCAGTACATTATAAACACTTAGTAATAGGATTTTGTAAAGCTTGATCGACCCAATTAACCTAGTCAGTAGAGTTTTCAAGCATATTCTAAGGTTTTTGACTAAAAATCTTCATTCTCAACATCTTTGACCCACCAAGGTTCCTTTCTATCTCTCTGTCTCTTTCTTTAAAGTCATTCCTTTTATAGTTTGTTGTCTTCAAAACTACCCCTACATAGTCAACTAGATCGACCCCATTAACCCAACTCTATGTTCTATGTGTTATCTGAATAACTAGGCCAACCCTGGCTGACCCTATTCATTTTTAGACCTTACTTTCATAGTACAAGTTCGACCCCATCAACCATGTTTTTTACTTTGTGCATATATTATCAACACTATACCTTATTTCAAGTTGGAATTAATCTTTATATGTTACTAATTAGTCCACACCTTTTTATTATTATTTCTTGAAATCTTAGAATAGTTCACATAGTCTAATTAGGAGGTTTTTAATTAACCATTTATTTTAATCATCTCTATTTTATGTACACATGGCCAAATCACATAATATAAATAAGCATTTTAACATTTGTCTACCCAAAGACAACCTACTTGGATTTCATCACTAAGGGGGAAGCTAACTTGATACTTTGATCAAGTATAAAACATGGTTAATGGTATATTCTAGCTAAATACTTGACACCCTTATTGATGTGATGTGTGAAGTGAAGGGGTAGGCCCTAATACCAAGCTTGTATCATTGCCACTATGGTCCCTTTTAGCCCAAATTACCTAAAACCATCCTTAGATTGATAGCTAGTTCCTTGCTTACAACCAACTTACCATATCTTATAAAATTCTTAAGTTGAATAATTAGTTATCTCTTTACTTTTCAAGTTGATTGTTTGCTCTTTGCTCAAGTTGTAGACACTAGTTTTATACACCCTTGCATATTAACATGGTGCATCATTGTGTTTATCCTTCATCTCTAATATAATAGCCCCCATTCATAATTATTTGAAATAGTTAAATTTATTTGACCCATTTACCTTTACCAAATGAGTAAATTAAGTTAATTACTATAGTCAAATATTAATTAACCCTATTTTACCATCCCTAACCATAAATCCATAAAAACAAATAAAAATAAAACCTATCCAACCTCCTAATAAACTTATCTCATGGTTAAAATAACATAACAATTTTAAAGTTGGTTAAAACCATCTTTACCCTTGTAAGCAATCTATTTGAATGGCCTAAGGATTAACTTCACCCATTTTGGGCAAATTGACATTAATTCTTTGAGATTGACATCAATCAGCTCAGAACAACATTGATCCATAAATATATAATGAGCCTTCATAGCTCAAGATGGACACAACACTTTTGGACTTTAAAACTCTATTGGAATTATCTTATAACCTATGTACAAATGTTTTTAATATTTTTCTATCTTGTGGAACCTCTATTCATGCATTTACCAAAATATTTCAAAGGTTTTTAGCTTACTTTGGCAAAATTCATCTATGTGTTTTTAGCCATCCAAGGTTAGTATTATACATTAATTCATTCACATTTAAAGTTTACAATCTTCTACACCTCTATGTCATTATTTCCATTTGGTTTTTATGATTTTGTCAATAATTTAAGTCATTATTATCTTCTATTTTCACAATTTAGTATTTTACTTAGAATCAACATCGATCCATTAGAATCAATGTTGATCCATCATAATCAACATCGATCCATCTAAATCAACATCAATCCTATAAGATCACCATCGATCCATGCTAAACTATTAAAATAGCCTTGAAGTCTATTTTCATAACATTCATAGTCCTAAAAACTTGTTAAATCTTGCATGCTATTCTTTATAAATATCTATCACATGTAGATGACTCTACCTAGATTAGTGCATGATATTGTTAGCATATTTGATCTCCCCATCATCCCATAACCTTTATTCACTGATATAAATGACATCGCATTCAAATAAGGTCTTTGCACTATGATTTTCGTACCTAATTAAGAAAGCATTAATGAATAATTGGTTGTAATTCAAGAGGATGTTGATATAGATACTATATTTTGTGATGATTATTTTGATTGCATTGATCTTATTGTAGATTAGACATATTTGTCATTATCTATTTGCATCCTATCCTTATATATCTTTGTAATTTCATGTTTATTTATAAACTTGAGTGTTAAATGTGGGCTGACATCCACCTAAGGAAGTAGATCACTTCTTGGGACTAGTTTCTTACTAGGCAACCCATTCATCTTTATATTAATCAATTTTTTTTGAGTTAATGTGATTTGCAGGTCATTCCTCCCTAGTTAAAGAAGAGTTCCCACAAGATTGATCAACAATGCACAACCAGTCTACATCTCTAGGTAATCTTTAAAACCCTACATTTACTTTGTTTTTAGTAGCTAATTAGATCACATTGAAAAAGCAAAAAAAAAACTAAAACATTCTAGCATGCTTGATGGGACCCTCAGGTCTCATATTTCATTTTAAAATTCAAATTTTTAAATTTTCTCTTTCCTTTTCTTTGTGTGAATTCATCTAAAATAACATTAAGTTTTCATTTTATTTTCCTTTTTAAGGTTAAAATAAATTGCATTCATTTTTGTCTACTTATGTAATTCAGATAGAATAATCTAAGTGGAAAATTCATCATAGTCATCACTCTTTCACACACAAGCCAAATCACAGTCACAAAAAACTCATCTAAACACTTGATATAAGGAAACCGTTGGGGATTTCATCACCTCATGATAACCTTCTTCCTGATGATCCCACTTGGATTTCAGCATCAAGGGGAAGACCAACTTAGTTCTCTAGAAGAGTATAATCTTTGGAATATTAGTATATCTTAGATAAACACCCACATTAGCTATGGGATTGTGACGTGAGGAGAGAAAGCCCTAAGTATCAATCCATGTACTGATACTAATATAGATTTCCTTTGAGCAACAAAAAAAATACCCAAAACCATCCTTAGATTATTATTTCTTAGGACCCTCGTTATCCTTTTTATTTATTTCTTTTCACATCTTAAAGTTAAAAAAAAGAGATAAAAACTTTTTGAAATGACTTTAATTTGTGCATCTTTCATCTACAATTAAGAGCAAGATAATTCAAAAAGAAATTGTTGTTTTGTTTTTGCTTTTATTTTCTGTCTCATGGTTTTAACTAGGCAACAATCAAGGAAAGAATCCAAAGTGTCACATCCTCTCTTATGGAACATACACCCAGTCCCTATTATACCCCCGAGTCCTTTATGAATCATGTGTTCCCACACTTTTATCCTCAAGGAGATCCTTCCTTTATGAAAATATTTTACAATAACCCTATTTCTCTCAATTACTACCTTAGTAGTCAAGTAATATACATTCCTCTTTCCCCTCATACCCATGATTCTCAATATTTATATGGGATGCCTTTCGAGGGAACTGAGAAAACTAAAGGATTTACCACAACCATGGTATCCTTTTCCACAAGATCTATTCCATCTCATCTTAATACTCAGGGGACTCTATTGTTTCCAAAATCAGCTCGGCTTGTTTTTGGAACAACCCCCTGTGAAACTTGTCTGTTTGGCCCTTTGTCTCTCTAAGTTCATTTTCGAGACGAGTTTTTCTCATTCTTGTATTGGATCAACTGGCACTGTTCAAAATTTGTAAGATCTTTTCATTACATTTTCTCCAAAATGTGAAAGTTGTTACGGTCTCGATGTGACCAGGGGACCAAAAGTTTGGCTTTTTTAGAGTTAGTTTTTTTCTTTTGTTTTTGTGCACGGGCGGCAATTTTTGCCGTCAGTGTTTTTTTTTCCTTCCAACATGCAGGAGTGGAAAATTTTGCCACCCCTACATCTAGACATGCAGGAGTGGCAAAATTTTCCACCCCTACATTTTTCCTCTTTTACATGCAAGAGCGGCAAATTTTGTTGCCCCTGCATGTCCCTTCATTTTTTTAGTGCAAGGGTGGTAATTTTTGCCACCCCTGCACTACCTCAATTTTCTTGCATGACATTTATTGCCATGCATGCCAAGAGGTTGGGGTCATTGTTCACCCCATTTAATCCAATTTTCACCTCATTTTGATTCATTCTTTCCTCTCCTCCTCCTACCTTTTACCTCTAGATGATCCAACGAATGGGTAAAAGTGCATTTTGGTAGATTTGAGCTTGCGATGTGTGTGGTTTTCTAGGTAGGTCTTGTTTTTGACATTTATTTCTTTTTCTTTCCTCTCTTTAAGTTTGCTTTCAATTTTATTTTTGTTTTTAATTTCTTCCCCTAAGGCTTTCAACCCGTTTCTTCTTCTCCTCCTACCGATCTCTCTCCTTACGCGTTGGCCAGCTTTCTCATTCCCCATGTTGGGGTGACAATTTTTGCCAGCCTCTATTCTCCCCCTTAAAATTTCTTGGTCTTACTTGTAACGGGAAGAAAATTCACTGCCCTAACCGTGCCCTACCCATTTACCTACATTGGTGGCAAAATTCATTGCCGATACAGGTTCACACCATTTACCCACATGAGCGATGAAATTTACCGCTGATGTAGGTTAAAAGTGTAAGGGCAGTGAATTTCACTGCCCCTACACTTTCCTATGAAACATGCACGGGCGGTAATTTTCACCACCTGTGGCTCTTTTCTCTCCCTTGCATGCAAGGGTGGAAAAATTTGTCGCTCGTGCATGTAAACCTTTCCACATGCTAGGGTGGAAAATTTTGCTGCCCGTACTTTTTTCCCCCAATTTTTCCAACTCTGGAGAAATTTTCATCTTTGTCTTTTTTTTGCATCCTCCCCTTTTTCCTTTCATTTTTTCCTCCCATTTTCTAACCTGGCCCTATCAAGTGCCCTTCCTTGGTCATGATTACCCAATGTGCAAATTTCCTAATTTTCCCTAATTACATGATCATGATTATCATTTCAGTACCCACTGAAGATTCTCGTTCATTAGCACCCACTCAATCAAGACTAGTTCCAATATCTGAAACTTCTTTGAAGAAGTCAAAGGTGATGAAGTATCAGTACCAAGGATTTTTTTCGATCACCTCAGTCACTTCTAATGTTGATGACATTAGAGACATAGAGATCGGCCACATGGATATGGCCGAGTTCATAACCAAAACTAAGGTGATGAACTCAAGCTTTGAAATGAAAAGAATAATTGAAAGCAACATTCATCTAGTTGCTTCTTTATAGGTAGTGGCACATCATACATAGTTCATCCTCTAGTGCACCTAATTCTATAATAGAGAGACCAGATTAGTGTTAGATACTAACGATAACATGATAATTCAACTGGACCCTAAATTTATTGATAAAGTCTTCATGTGCCCTCCTACTACTGAAGTATTGAGAATTGATTTTATAGAAGCATAGAGAGAGTATGACAAGGATCTGAAGAGGGAAAAAAAGGTAATGAATAACAAGTGGCTCAAGACTCCCAAGACCAATTTATCTAGATGGTCACAACATTTTCTGAGGAGTGATTTTATTGAAGAAGTTAGTGACTTGATTACTCTCCTCAATAGGGTATGAGGCCTACCATCTTCCTCATAATTCCATGAATGGATGTATCCCTTCATCAAGATAATCCTCTAAGGTAAACAAGTCATATTTTGGGGTGAGTAGATCAACAACGCTCTTCATGAGCAGTTGACCAAGGTATCTACTACTTTGAAGTTCTATATGACTTCGTACTTGGAGTACATAACAACTTTAATGCAAACCTTTCCAGGTTTGACAACTAAAGGAGATAGGAGAACCACCCCAGTCTACTCATATTACCCCCAGTTAACACTGCAAGGATCAATCCATCATTTTAAGATGGTAAATGATGCCTTCTTCATAGTATTTTTGTGCCTTTTTGACCCTCAGCTCGAATAGAAGAGAGTATCTGATGAAGCCTAGATGGTCATCAATGACTTTGGTTGTATGTTTCTACAATTTCCCTCCTTTTTTTATCTCTAAGTTGGATTTTTCCAAGGCTATCCCTATATGCTCCTTAGATTTCCTTCTAACAAGTTGGTTCTAATGGAGCTATGTAGACAAATAGTTTTCGTACACATTAGGCAGATGGAACTGAAAAAGCTAGGTTTCAGGTTTCCAATTGAAATTGGTAGATACTCAATTTTGACAGTAGCCAAAGCCAAGGTTATGGAGATAGAGATGTAATTGGTTACCATGAAATAGTTTAAGAGAAGGGACAATTTTGACTACAGGGGTGTCAAAGATATGATCAGAAGAAAGACTCATTTTTATGAGCCTATGATTGAAGACATCTAGGTAGACTTGAGAATAGTCAAAGAAATTAAGAGAATGGACTACAATAGGCTGACTCTGGAGTAGATCAAATATCTAGGGCTTGCAAATATTCCCTCTAATTTGGTTGATGATAAGAACATTATCAACAACAGGTACCTCACTGAGAAGGTTGTTGACTCTCCTCTTCCTCCAATTCAGTGGTCTCAAAAAGAATTGACTTCTTTGAGGAAGAGATTCGAACTAATATTGGCTAACACCAATGATTAGTTAACAGCCAAAGGGATCACATTGAAGGAGTTCATTATAGGATCAGAGGCTAAATTCCAAGCAGAAATAAAGAATAAGGTAGAAAATAGGACCAAGAATAAAGGTGATGTTCCTTCTCCATCTAGGCCTCACAAGCCTAGAATCATCTTTGTTTCCAAGAAATCAAAGGTTGTTGAGGAGCCATAATCAACAACTAAGGGAGTTGGAGAACAAAGCTCCTAGGAATAGGTAGCTCAGCAAATAGAGATAGATGACAGGCCCTCAGAGCAACAAAGAACTAAGCCTTTACCTTTCTAGGAAGGGGCACAACCACTTACAAATGTTTCTCCTTCACCACCTCAATCTCATGTGGCATCTCCTTCACCTCTTTCTCCTATCAGTGTTCCTTCTTTTAGAGCCGCCTCTCCTTCTAAATTCATGTTTTGCGATCCTCAAGGTGCTTCTAGAGATGTCCTTGTCTCCTTAGGTTCTATACGTAGCCTCTCTTCTCCTTCTTTCAATCTAGGAGAAAGATCTGCCAATAATTAGTCAACAGTCGATATGGTTTCACTAGTTACTCCCACTGTACTCATTGTTACCACTAGTAGTATAGATGTTACCCCAGTGACACTAGCTGTAGCAACCATTTCCACAGTAAGTACTTCTTCTCTCCCACCTTGAATGTCAGCTTTCATGTCTAAAAAGAAGAAGCTAGCCATCTCTATAAATGACTTTGATTTTGGCAAGATAGTGCTAGTGAAAGCTAAGGCCCCTAAGAGAACAAGGATCCTCTCAAAATTGGTTGAGGAAAAGGGGCACAAATTTTTAGAGATAGCTAAACCTCTACAAGACACAACTCTTGAGGGTTTTGACATGAGTAGCTATTTCATTTCTCGTGTTGAGCTAGGAAAAGTTACTCAAAAAGGTACGAAGAGTGATCTACAGTCCGTAATGGACATCATGGTCCAAAAATTTGATAGAGAAAAGGAGATGAAAGATTACTATAAGGCCAAGGTAAAGCAATTAATTTTATTATTCAAGAAATTAACCTTTACCCTTGAAGCAACAGCCCTAGAAGCCTTTTTCATAGACGACCCTGTTATTCAGAAAGTAGATAAAACCTATATGAAAGGAAAAGTGCTAGAGGATTATATTGAAAAGATGCATACTCAGGGAGTCTCCTTGCTTACAAAAGTTGCTAAGAGGATAGACAAGATGAAGAAAGTGAAGACAGACCTTGTCTCTCTTATTTCTCAAGATATTGATAGTACATATAAATATCTTAGCAAGTAGAGGGAGATGAAGGATCTGAAGAAATGCACCTTGATATCCATCAGAATCATTGCCAGTAAAGATTCTTATGTTGAGATCAATGAGTCACTAATATACAGGATTCACGTACTCAAAGAGTTGATCGAAGATCTTAAGTCTTCCAAGGATGCTAGTGAAAAAAGTGATACAAGCCTATTGAACTGACTAGAATAATTGACTTGCAACCTCACCTCTAGAGATAACCAATTTCTCTCAGCAGAAGAGATGATTCAAGAATTCAAAGGTATGATACAGAGGGATTTCAAAGACAAAGCATTTTCAATGACTTTTGTGGATAACATTTTCGATACCTAGTTAACTCTAGATAATCTAAGATCTAGGTTAACTAGTCATGCCAAGGCAATCACAACATTGAAGGATGCTACAATCAGGGCTAGAGTCATCTTCAAGAACACCATTGCGCTAGACAATATAGGAATTCAGGCATCTATCACTATGTATGATACTTATCTGAAGAAGTCTGATGGCAAGAGATAAACCATTTCCCCCTTTCTCTCTTCTTCCTCTCTTCTCATGCACTTTTGTCATGTAAAAGTGCATGCAATTTTGTAATATGTAATTACATGTAAAAAATCTAGAAAAATATCTCAAAGTCAAAGATGACTCATTTTTGACTAAGATATTTTTATATTTTAATATTTTTAATTTTGAAGGTTTCTCCCTATATATAGAGGGAACCTCTTTTGTAACCATATCTCTGGATAATTGAGAGCAAAAAATCTGTTGAAATTGAAACACTTCTTGAGACTTTGTGCTCAACTTGTAAATCATATTTTATCAAATGAATGAGAAATACGTTTATTTTAGACTTTGTGTTGAAGTAATTTGTGTTATTTAGGAAATAGTTTTTATGTCCTCTTTCCTGATAATCTCTTATCTGTTTGATTTAATAAGCAAAGTGTGTGTGTTGACATTATCTGAAGATGTTTCTAAAAGATAAAAGAAAGACTTTGAGCTACTTTTATCTTGGTGATCCTGTTATTCATTGTAGTTTTAGGTGAAGACTTTGGGCTTTGTTTCACTCTACTGTTACGTATATTCTGAATCAGTGAAGGAGGCAACGGAAGACTTTGTGCTTACATGGGTTTCCTTGTAAACTTTGTCACTATTTCAAGGGATTTTCTGCTCTGTGTTGGATACCATTCTTGAAAAAAGATGAATGCTTTCAGCCATCAACCAGGATTTCTCTCTTTGGTTCTTTGGACATTATCTCTGAAAAAAGAGAGGTGGATGCTATTATACTAACTTGAGTATTATTTTTTGCTTACTTATTTTTACATATAGTGTATAAATATTCATAAGGAACCTCCCCTTAATGAGAGGAGAGATTTACCTTGTTAAGATGTGGTAAACCTACACTTTTTGTGGTGTAAATCTCCTTTTGCTATGCTTGATATACCCATTTTGTCATCAATTAGTTGATGACAAAATATTCACCTAACAGCTTTATGGTGACTCCACTAGGGAAAGAACGAGTAGTTCCAATTCTTTTCCATTGTTATTTTCCCCCCAACTTCATGAAATAGCTTTTTGGTTAGTCTGATGGGGATTATGAATGTGCATTTTAAAGCCTCAAGCTTTGACTTGAAGTAGTTTTAGTTTCTTTTTCATTTGACACTCTGGCAGATCCATCATACACACAAGGTTAGAGAGATTAGGGTATGTTGATCTTATATTCGAGCTGGTGCAGCAAAATAATTTTGAGATTTCTCCTTCATCATCTCATCTTCAGTGAACTAGGAGCTTCCCTCCTGCCAATGCCAGATCTCCCATACTTGGTGAAGCTTTTAGCCTTAATACTATTAAGGCTTTATCTTTATTGACCCCACCAAGATTTTTTATCCTACCATTTAATCATCCTATCATAATGGCTCAAGGTCCATGGGGCAATTCTTTTGGTCCTCTTAATTTGACCCCACCCTTACATGAACTACCTCATAGTTCTAAAAAAAATTTTCTCAAGTTTTTTGGTGATGGGAAGGTTTATCCCGATGAGCATATTGCCACCTTCTCTATAGCATGCAGCATAATCATTATGGAATTTGAAGATGTAACAGTGAGACTTTTTGTAGAAACTATGCAAGGCACAGCCGTGGATTGGTTCTACCACCTTCAAGCTCAAAATATAACTGACTGGAATACGCTAAAGTCTAAATTTGAAGCTAGATTTAAACCTACTAAAGATACTCACACCTTGTTAGTGCAGCTAACACAGATGAAAAAGGAATCCCAGGAACCCATGAGGGATTTCATAGCCAAATTCAACAAGTTAAGAAACTGGATTCCAACCGTCGCTCAGCCCACGCTAGAGAATCTTAAGTGTTTTTTTAGCAACTTGTAACTTCTTGAAGTAAGTTTCCTATTGAGGTGAGCTAGCCCTATGGATCTTGCATTGGCTCAAAATTTGGCTATTGAGATTAAGGATGATCTTATCCTAGTAGGTAATATCAAAAAAGACTCTAATAAAAATAGATCATCTTCATTTGCTGAAAGCTCTTCTACAGGCACTATAGACCCTATGGTACAAAAATTGACAAATGAACTGATAGCTTTGAAGAGAAAAATGGCCCAAGGTATGCCTATTCCCACCTATCGAGATATGCCAAGAAGAACATTTTAGAATCAATAATATCAGGGCAATGCTGCTTAGAATAAAGGGTAACCAAATTGCCTGCCTCCCCCTCTAGGAAAATTGGCCATTGAATTAGCACCTACCAATACATTGATTAGTTACCTAGAGGCTGAATGCAACTTTTCACTCCAACCTGAGTTGGACCAACAAGATGACGCTAACCTCTTTGAAGAGCAGGAAGAAGAATTAGTTGGCGACTCCAATATTGGTTTCCTAGATTACCAAAATGAAGTGGGAAGTAAAGGAGAAAGGTTGGATGGATCTTATGCTATTTTTACCAGATCTCAAAACTAGTCAGCTCCATAGGTGACAAAGGAAAAGAAAAAGAAGAACCTCAACCGATGGTTTCCATCGCTAAACGAGGGACTCCATTACCTCCTCAATCAAAAGATCAGGTAACTCACAAAAAAGTAAGCACCTCCAACCACCCCATACCTTCTACCTCTGTTACTCAGGCCAGTGCCACACCCACTAAAGACCAAGATGATGGATCCTCTTCCTTTGTTTTAAATTCTTTTAAATTATTTGATATAATTGATCACGCCAAAAAAACTAAGGTCCAAATGATAGAGATTGAGTATTTGAGATCTAACCCTGAATAATTTGATAGGTTGATGGAATATGTGAAAAATAAAGTCATCCCCATTACACAAGATTTTTCAAAGGCCATTCATGACCTCCCAAAGGATAAATCCACCCAAAATAATCTTGTCGTGACTCCTCCTATCGCTCCTGAGAAAATAGAACCTTTTTATGTTTCCTTACTAATAAATGGTTACAAATTGAGTAATTACATAATAGACTCTGGAGCTTCAGATAATGTCATGCCCGCCAAGGTGATAGATTCCCTTGGTCTAACTTTGACCAAAAATTTTGGGAGGTGTTTTTCTATGGAAAACAAACAAGTCCCACTCCTTGGTCAAATAAAAGATGCCCAATTTGCATTCACAACTTTTCTAGAAAAGAGGATAAAAATTCACATTTCTAGTGGTCGATGTTCCAGCCTCTTACGACATCCTACTTGGATGGAATTTCTGCAAGGATGTTAGAGGTGAACTAAGCATGGACTTGTTAGAGGCAAGGATCCCAATTCAAGGTCTTATGAAGAAATTACTTCTTGAAAAAGAGGTAAGATATGTAGTCATCCAATCATCAGCACCAGAAGCTCAAATTTTGTTTGAGTCTTCTGGCACAGGCAACTAATTCCTATCTATGAATGAGGTCCATGAGGCATCTGATGAAACTCCTATAGGTGACAACTTGGAAATATGTTTAACTAACATAGTGAGAGAATTGGCACAGTGAAATGAATGCATGGAAGAACCTCTTCCTCTAAATGAAGAAGTTTTCAAAGGAAAAGTAGTTTCTAATGAGGTATGAATCTTAGAATTTCATGGAAACTACTCTTCTATCAGTTCAAGATCTAGAGTTGTGTTGGTATCTCCTCAAGGAGATATTGTTCCTTTATCCTATAAGTTGTAGTTCAACAACACCAACAACATAGCTGAGTATGAATCCCTATTACTTGGATTACAAGCTGCTAGAGAAAAGGGCATTAAACTACTCCATCCTAAAGGGGACACTGAATTGGTGGTTTGCCAGGTAAGAAACCTCTATCAAACTAAGAATGAAAGATTGTGTCACTATCACAATCTTGTCTAGGACCAAATTAATTTTTTTTTATGCTTTCAACATCTCTGTTGTTCTAAAAGAATTCAATGATCAAGAAGATGCATTGGCTATTTCTACTACTCTCTTGGTTCTCCACCCAGATTTTAAAGGAGATAAGTACATTATTGAACTGATCTTTCAGCCAAGTGTACTCGATAATGCTAGCCATTGGCAAGTATTCAATAGTGATGATCAAATCATTGCCTTCTTGGAGCAAAGGGACATTTTTAAACAACTATATTTTGAAGGCAGTGAACTTTGGGAATGTGAAGCCAATTATGAATCAAATGAGAACACAGGTGAGGATTTCTTATAGCTCAAAGGGAATAATATTCCCAAAGTCCTGGTTTCCCTAGAAAAATTGTTTGATAACCATGACACTTTTATCAAACAACAACGAACAAATTCAAACTCTTCTCAAGATTTTGATCAAATAAACTTGGGAACCAAGGAAGATCCTAAGATGGTAAACATTGGGAAATGTTGCACTCCTGAGGAGAGATTCAAGATTGCTAATCTACTCCATCAATATATAGATGTCTTAGCATATTCCTATAATGACCTAAAATCACTTAGGCTTAATGACATTCATCACGACATTCCTCTTAAGGCAAAATTTGTGCCTTACAAGCAAAAGTCCAGGCAATATAATCCAAAAATATCAGGTACCATTTTAGCTAAGATATAAAAATGCTTGATGCCCAGATTATTTTTTTAATCCATCACTCCATATGGATTGCCAACATAGTGCCTGTCAAAAAGAAGAATGGTGAAATTTGAATCTGCATGGATTTCAAAAACTTGAATCAGTTATCTTTAAAAGATAACTACCCTCTCCCTATCACGGATCAAGTTTTGCAGATGGTGATAGGTTTAGAGATGTTACCAATGCTGGATGGTTTCTCAAGATACAATTAGGTTGAAGTTAGAAAACCAGATCAGCATAAGACTGCCTTCACCACACCTTGGGGCACCTTCGCCTATTGAAGAATGCCTTTCGGTCTGATAAATGTAGGGGCCATATTTCAAAGAGTAATAGACCTCACTTTCAAGGATGAAATGGGTAAGTTCATTATAGTATACCTAGATGATCTAATGGTATTTTCAAAGCATCATTCTGACCATGTCCACCATTTACAAAGAATACTGGAATGCTGTCATCAGAATGATATTTTTCTAAATCCAAAGAAATCTATCTTTGGAGTGACTGAAGGGAAACTTCTCGAACACATTATGTCCTGAGAAGGTATTAAACTTGACTCGAAAAGAGTCAAATCCATCCAAGAACTTACTCTGCCTACCAGTAAAACTGTGGTTCACTCTTTCTTTAGAAAGGTGATTTTTTTTTGAAGGTTCATCTTTAAGTTTGTTGAGAAGACTCACCACATCATGAACATGATGAAAGGTAATGCTACCTTTAGGTGGACTGTACAGGGTAAATCAGCATTCAAAGACATCAATGAAGCAATCACTCGCACATCAATCCTAGTTTGTCCAGAATACACCAAAAGCTTCAAAATATATAGTTATGCTTCTTAACATACGCTCTTAGCCATTTTAGTTTAGTAGAACTAAGAAGGTGTGGAATCTCCTATTTGTTTCATGAGTTGTCCACTCAAGGCTCATGAGCTAAAATATTCCAACATGGAGAAGCATGTGTATGCAGTGGTCAAAGCAGTCAAGCACTTCAGGTTTTATATCCTGAACTCACACACTGAGGTTCTGGTGCTTGATACAATAGTGAAGTCCATTTTAACTCAGCATGAGTTTGGTCGAAGAGGGGTAATTAGATCACCAAGATTTAGGAGCTTGATCTAGACATCAAACCTACCAAACACGTGTAGGGAAGGGTCTTTGTCAGTTGATTTCCAACAACATTTTTGAGGGAATAAAAAATGAAGAAATAGAGGTCGAAGGCATACCCATGGTCCTCTTTGTTGCCACTACTGGTGAGTGGTATTCTAACATTGCCCATTTTATGACTTATGATGAGTGTCCTACTCATCTCTCCTATAAGAAAAAATAGAATGTTAAACTAAAGGCTGCTAGCTATATTTTGTGGGATCATGGTCTATACAAAAGGAACCTGGATGGGGCATTTCTTCATTGTGTCAATAAGGTACAACAAGATAAACTCTTAGAGTCTTTCCACAATCTAGCATGTGGAGGACATTTTTTTACACCAGTGATAGTGCACAAGATTTTGTGAGCAAGGTACTATTGGCTTACACTATTTCAAGATGCCTACAAATGGGTGCGTAAATGTGAATTATATCAATAGTTTGTCGAAAAACCTAAACTAGCTGCATTGCCTCTCAAGCCAGTAATAATCAAAGAGCCTTTCTAGTAGTGGGGTATTGACTTTATTGATGTAGTCAACCCATCTTTGAGTGTCGAACATGATTATGTCCTCATGGCAATTGATTAATTTACCAAATGGGTGGAGGCCATCCCAACCAAGCACACTATGTTTGAAGTAGTGTGTAGTTTTCTTAAGGAAAATATCATTTCCTAATTTGGGGTCCTACTCAAAATTGTAACAGATAATGCAACCTATTTATCTTCGCATGAAATTACTCAATTTTGCTTCTATTATGGGATTACCCTATCCCACACTTTAGATTATTTCCCACAGGGAAATGGCCAAGCATAATCGAGCAATAAGAACCTAGTCACTATTATCATGAAATTGGTAGATGATAATCAAAGAACTTGGCACAAAGCACTGTTTGATGCTTTATGCGTAGATAGGATTACACCCAAGAGGGCCATAGGTATGTCACTTTTTCAACTTTTATACAGCTTGAATGTAGAGATACCCATCACTTTGAAACTACCAACGCTCAAATTAGCCAAAGCAATCAAAGATTCAACTTTTGAAAGTTTGATTGACAAAAGAATCATGTGTCTAACTAAACTGAATGATCAACGAACCATGGTGGTGGACAGATTATGGCACATCAGAATCAGGTCAAGAAACTTTTTGATAAAAAGTCTAAAGTTTGTGATTTTCAAGTCAGAGATCAAGTCTTATTTTGGGACAAGAGGCAAGAATCAAAGGGAATGCATGGCAAATTTGACTCTTTATGGAGAGGTCTATTTGCCATTTGACAGCTCTATGGTGAGAGTAGCTTCTTGCTGGAGTATTAGGATGGAACACCGTTTGCACTACCCCACAGTGGGCAACATCTAAAGCTTTTCAATCCTTGAAGCTTAGATGGATCCACTTGTATATTTGTATAGTTTTTATGTTTTATTTGTTTTCTTTTATTTTTAGCTTGACTCCATAGCCCAATGGCTTGGATGAAGGCACTTAGAGACTAGTTTCTACTCCCATTGATCGATTTGATTAATAGAAGTTCCTAAATAAGAGCCTATTGTTGCTTTCAAAATTAGCTTAGCTCATTTTTAGAATAACCCCCACAAAACTTGTCTGTTTTGCCCTTTTTCTCTCTAAGTCCATTTTTGAGATGAGTTTTTCTCATTCTCGTATTGGCTCA
The DNA here is from genome assembly GCA_037957365.1 of Torreya grandis. NCBI lineage: Eukaryota > Viridiplantae > Streptophyta > Pinopsida > Cupressales > Taxaceae > Torreya > Torreya grandis. Next base: position 1,656,371 of record JARHVA010001992.1, on the reverse strand, counting down.
ACTGGCATCATTTAAAATTTGTAACATCTTTTTGTTACACTTTCCCCAAATTGTGAAAGTTTTTATGGTTTTGATGTGATCAAGGGACCAAAAGTTTGGCTTTTTTAGAGTTAGTGTTTTTCTTCTATTTTCATGCACGGGCAGTAATTTTTGCTGTCAGTGCATTTTTTTTCCTTCCAACATGTAGGAGGGGAAAATTTTTCCACCCCTACATCTGGAAGTGTAGGAGTGGCAAAATTTGCCGCCCCTACATTTTTCCTCTTTTACATGTAGGAGTAGGCACTGCCTTAATTTTTGTGCATGGCATTTATTACTGCATGCACCGAGTGGTTAGGGTCATTTTTTGCCCCATTTAATTTGATTTTCACCTCATTTTGATTCATTCTTTCCTCTCCTCCTCTTGCCTTCTGCCTCTGGATGATCCAATGAATAGGTAAAAGTGCATTTTGGCAGATTTGAGCTCGTAGCACCTATGGTTTTCCAGGTAGGTCTTATTTTTGACATTTATTTCTTTTTCTTTCCTCTCTTTAAGTTTGCTTTTAGTTTTGTTTTTGTTTTTACTTTCTTCCCCTAGGGTCGTCAGCTCAATTCCTCTTCTCTTCCCATTGATCTCTCTCCCTATGTGTCGACCAACTTTCTCATTCCCCATGTTGGGGTGGCAATTTTCACCACCCTCCATTCTCCCCCCTAAACTTTCCTAGTCTTACTTGTAATGGGTGGAAAATTTACCACCCTATTTGTGCCTCACCCATTTACCTGCATCAGTGGCAAAATTCATCGTCAATATAGGTTTGTACCATTTACCTATGTGGGCGGTGAAATTTACCACCGATGCAGGTCAAAAGTGTAAGGGTGGAAAATTTTGCCGCCCCTGCACTTTCCTATGAAACATGTACGAGTAGAAATTTTTGCCACCCATGCCTTTTTTCTCCCACTTGCATGTAAGGATGGCAAAATTCACTACCTGTGCATGCAAACCTTTCCACATGCTAGGGTGGCAAATTTTGTCGCCCTTACTTTTTTCCTCCAATTTCTCCAAATTTGGAGAAATTTTCATCTTTTTCTTTTTTTCGCATCCTCCCCTTTTTCCTCTCATTTTTTCCTCCCATTTTCTGATTCGGCCCTGTCAAGTGCTCTTCTTTAGTCATGATCACCCAACGTGTAAATTCCCTAATTTGCCTAGTTTTTTCTAATTGCATGATCATGATTATCATTGCAGTACCCCTAAAGATTCTCATTCATTAGCACCTACTCAATCAAGACTAGTTCCAATATCTGAATCTTCTATGAAGAAGTCAAAGGCCATGAAGTATCAGTACCAAGGCATTTTCCTGATCACCTCGGTCACTTCTAATGTCGATGACATTAGAGACACAGAGATTGGCCATGTGGATATGGCTGAGTTCATAACCAGATGCAAGGTGATGAACCTGAGCTCTACAATGAAAAGAATAATTAAAATCAACATTCATCTAGTTGCTTCTTTCCCAATAGTGGCACATCATACAGAGTTCATCCTCTAGTGTGCCTAGTTTTACAATAGAGAGACCAGATCAGTGTCAGATACTAATGACAACGTGATAATTTGATTGAACCCCAAATTTATTGATAAAGTCTTCATGTGCCCTCCTAATATTGAAGTACTGAGAATTGATTTCATAGAAGCACAGAGAGAGTATGACAAAGATCCTGAGAAGGTGAAGAAGGTAATGAATAACAGGTGGCTCAAGACTCCTAGGACCATTTTATCTAGATGGCCATGAAATTTCTTGAGGAGTGATTTTAGTAATGAAGTTGGTGACTTGATTACTCTCCTCAGTAGGGTACAAGGCCTACCATCTTCCTCACAATTCCATGAATAGATGTATCCCTTCATCAAGATAATCTTCCAAGGGAAGCAAGTCATCTTCTGGGGTGAGTAGATCAACAACGCTCTTCATGAGCAGTTGACCAAGGTATCTACTACTTCAAATTTCTATATGACTTCATACTTGGTGTATATAGCAGCTTTAATGTGAACCTTTCTAAGTTTGACAACTGAAGGAGACCATAGAACCACCCCAGTCTACTCATATTACCCCCAGTTAACATTGCAAGGATAAATACATCATTTTAGGAGGGTAAATGATGCCTTATTCACAGTATTTTTGTGCTTTTTTGACCCTCAGCTTGAATAAAAGAGAGTACTTGATGAAGCCTAGATGGTCATCAATGACTTTGACTATATGCTTCTATAATTTACCTCCTTTTGTTATCTCTGAGTTGGCTTTTTCCAAGGCTATCCCTATATGCTCCCCAAATTTCCTTCTGACAAGTTGGTTTTAATAGAGCTGTGTAGACAAATGGTTGTCATACACACTAGGTAGATGGAACTAAAAAGGCCAAGTTTTAGGTTTTCAATTGAAATTGACAGGTACTCGATTTTGATAGTAGCCAAAGCCAAGGTCATGAAGACAGAGATGTAACTAGTTACCATGAAATAGTTTAAGAGAAGGGACAATTTTGACTACAGGGGTGTCAAAGTTATGATCAGAAGAAAGACTCAATTTTATGAGCCTATGATTGAAGACATCTCGGTAGACCTGAGAATAGTCAAAGAAATTGAGAGAATAGAGTACAATAGGCTGACTCTAGAGTAGATCAAATATCTAGAGCTTATGGATATTCCCTCTAATTTGGTCGATGATAAGAACATTATCAATAGTATGTACCTGGCTGAGAAGGTTGCTGACTCTCCTCTTCCTCTAATTTAGTGGTCCTAAAAAGAATTGACTTTTTTTAGGAAGAGATTCAAACCAATGTTGGCTAACACCAATGATTGGTTAGCAGCAAAAGGGATCACATTGAAGGAGTTCATTATAGGATCAGAGGCTAAATTTCAAGTAGAAATAAGAAAGAAGGAAGAAAATAGGACCAAGAATTGAGCCTCTACCTTCCCAAAAAGGGGCAAAGCCACTTATAGACATTTTTCCTTTACCACCTCAATCTCTTATGGCATCTCCTTCGCCTCTTTCTCCTATCAGTGTTCCTTCTTCTGGAGCCACCTCTCCTTCTAAATTCATGTTTGGCGATCCTCAAGGTACTTTTAGAGATGTCCTTTGCTACTTAGGTTCTATACCTAGCCTCTCTTCTTCTTTCAATCTAGGAGAAATCTTTGCCATTGATCAGTCAGTAGTCGATATAGTTTCATCAGTTACTCCCATTGTGCCCACTATTACCACTAGCGGTACAGACGTTACCCTGGTGACACCAGTTGTAGGAATCATTGCAACAATAAGTACTTCTTCTCTCCCACCTTAGATGTCAGCTTTCATGCCTAAAAGGAAGAAACTAGCCATCTCTATAGATGACTTTAATTTTAGCAAGATAGTGCCAGTAAAAGCTAAGGCCCCTAAGAGACTAAGGATCCTCTCAAAATTGGTTAAGGAAAAGGGGCACAAATTTATAGAGATAACTAAACCTCCATAAAACACAACCCTTGAGGGTTTTGACATGAGCAGCTATTCTATTTCTCATGTTGAGCTAAGAAAAGTTACTCATGAAGGTGCAAAGAGTAATCTACAGTCTGCAATGGACATCATGGTCCAAAAATTTGATAAAGAAAAAGAGATGAAAGATTACTATAAGGCCAAGGTAGAACAATTGACTGTAGTAGTTAGAAAATTCACCCTTGCCTCTGAAGTAGTAGCCCCAAAAGCCTTTTTCCATAGACGAACCTATTATTCAAAAAGTAGAGAAAACCTATATGAAAGGGAAAGTGCTAGAAGATTATATTGAAAAAATGCATACTCAAGGAGTCTCCTTGCTTATAGAAGTTGCTGAGAGGACAGACAAGATGAAGAAAGTGAGGATAGATTTAGAGGACCTCGTCTCTCTTATTTCTCAGGATATTGACAATACAGAGAAATATCTTAGTAAGTTGAGGGAGATGAAGGATTTGAAAAAATGCACCTTGATATCCATCAGTGTCATTACCAGCAAAGATTCCTATGTTGAGATCAAGGAGTTATTGATATAAAATATTTAGGTACTCAAGGAGTTGATCAAAGATCTTAAGTTTTCTAAGGATGCTAGCGAGAAAAGTGATACAGGCTTGTTGAACTAACTAGAAGAATTGCCTTGTGACCTCACCTCCAGAAATAACTAATTTCTCTTAGCAGAAGAGATGATCCAAGAATTCAAAGGTATGATACAGAGGGATTTCGAAGACAAAGCATTTTCAATGACTTCTGTGGATAACATTTTGGATACTTAGTTAACTCTAGATAATCTAAGATCCAGGTTAACTAGTCATGCCAAGGCAATCACATCATTGAAGGATGTTATAATCAGGGCCAGAGTCATCTTCAAGAACACTATTACACTAGATAATATAGGAATTCAGGCATCTAACACTATGCATGATGTTTATCTGAAGAATTTTGGTGGCAAGAGCTAAATCATTTCCCCCTTTCTCTCTTCTTCCTCTCTTCTCATGCACTTTTGTCATGTAAAAGTGCATGCAATTTTGTAATATGTAACTACATGTAAAAAATCTGAAAAAATATCTCAAAGTCAAAGATGACTCATCTTTGACTAAGATATTTTTATATTTTAATCTTTTTAATTTTGAAGGTTTCTCCCTATATATAGAGGGAACCTCTTTTGTAACCATATCTCTGGATAATTGAGAGCAAAAACTCTGCTAAAATTGAGACACTTCTTGAGACTTTGTGCTCAACTTGTAAATCATATTTTATTGAATGAATGAGAAATATGTTTATTTCAGACTTTATATTGAAGTAATTTGTGTTATTTAGGAAATAGTTCTTATGTCCTCTTTTCTGATAATCTCTTATCTATTTGATTTAATAAGCAAAGTGTGTGTGTTGACATAATCTGAAGACATTTCTAAAAGATAAAAGAAAGACTTTGAGCTAATTTTATCTTGGTGATCCTATTATTCATTGTAGTTTTAGGTGAAGACTTTGGGCTTTGTTTCACTCTACTGTTACGTATATTCTAAATCAGTGAATGAGGCAACTGAAGACTTTGTGCTTATGTGGGTTTTCTTGTGAACTTTGTCACTATTTCGAGGGATTTTCTACTCTGTGCTAAATACTATTCCTAAAAAAAGAGGAATGCTTTCAACCATCAACCAAGATTTCTCTCTTTAGTTTTTGGACATCATCTCTAAAAAAAGAGAGGTGGATGCTGTTATAATACCCCGAGTATTATTTTTTGCTTACTTATATTTACATATAACATATAAATATTCATAGGGAACCTCTCCTTGATGAGAGGAGAGATTTAACTCATTAAGATGTGGTAAACCTACACTTTTTATGGCATAAATATCCTTTTGTTGTGGTTGATATACCCATTTTTTCATCAGTTAGTTGACGACAAAATATTCACCCAACAGACTCAACCTTTAGAAAACCAATCACCCATAGTATCTACCAATTCTTTAACCTCCATTACTTAGGCTCAAAGTGATTATACCACTTAGCATGTATCCAATATTCATCCCCAAACATTAGTAATGTCAATCCTTGTAAGTCTCCCACCTATCAAAATGAGTCTAGCATATAGTTTTTAAGCTCTACAACATACACAACAAATCCCAGATATGCAACAAATCCCATATACACAATAAATCCCTCCAATGCAACCTCCCCAATAGTATGTATTTATGATTCTCAATATATGGCTCTATTTTAGTCATTAGGGACCACTTACTTCCAATATTTCACATAGTAGAATATTCTTTTGTAGGTCCCATAGAACATGGTGACATCCCAACCCATTATATCTACTGCAGTTGGATCTCCTTCCTCACAACTCTTATCTACCCCCTTTCAAAGTTATCAACCTCTTCAGTAAAATGTCTTAAGGAATGTGCCTCAGAGTAATGCCCAAATAGACCTCATAAACATCTTTAAGAATAGGATGAATAATTTAGAAGCCTCTACCTCTAGACACAATACTATGCTCACATATGAGCAAATTTTTAATGAGCCTATCCACATATCTATTCCTATCTGATCGTATCCCTTGCAATGGGAACTTCCCAAGTTTACTAAGTTTTAAAACAAAGAAGATCCCCAAAAATGTCTTAGAGCCTTTTGACACACATTTTACCTTATAACACATGATGATGCATTACTACTTAGGACATTTCCCATGTTGCTAGCAAGAGTTGCATTAGATTGGTATAACTCTATCCATCAACATTCACTCTTTTCCTTTGGGAAATTGGCCCAAATTTTCTTTGAACACTTCTCAATCAACATTGCTTGAAAAGTGAGTATCATGGACTTATACATCATTCAACAATTTGAAGATGAATCCATATCAAACTTTGTAGCTCATTGACATAGCTTGATCAACCAGTTAACCTTTTCCTTGCCACAACCTGAATTAATTGAATTATCTTCATGCTCTTGTGTAAAACATATCTCATCCATGTTACAAATTCAAACCTTTAAAACTTTTTATCAAGCCTTTAACATGGCACATAAATTCAAAATTTGTGGCATTAAAGAGGGAAAAGTTAAGTTATGCAATAAAAAATTCAAACTAGACACCTCAAAAATCAATAACAATAATCTTAAACCAAAAAGGGAAATAAATTATATTAATCTAAAAACTTCTTCCCCTCTAACACCCAATCAATCAAGACCATCCACTTCTCAAACATAGCCACCTAGGGGCCTTACTCATTTTCCCCCTAAAAAATATATGCCTTTAGAAGAAGCTTACACTTATGTATTAGATAAACTCCTACAAGCAAATGTTATTGAGTTCCTTCTGATTAGACTAGTTGATGATACATGTCCTTTACTTTTTTGGTATAAAGAGGATGAATTTTATGCCTATCATAGAGTAATAAGGCATGACATAAAATGATGACAATCCTTTAAATGATTGGTACAAGACCTCATCGACAAGGGGGACCTTCATTTGGATAATCCAAATGCTCCTCCCAACCAATATTTAGATATTTTTAGATAACCATTTCCAAACCACCCATTCACATCAAACACAGTGTAAGCTAACCCTAAATAAACACAAAATTAGGATACACATATGATTGATATAATTTATGACCAATTATTACCTAAAGAAACTCCAGATCAATTCCTAGTATTGGATCTCCTCATGGGAGATGATTTAGATGTAAGTCAACCTAAAATTATCATGAAAACTCCCAAAACCTCTATAGATCTCCCTACTAACATTACATGGGATCATTTGCATGAGCCATCCCCTTCCTCTTCCTAAACTAAATCTTCTAAAAAAGAAAATAAAACCCCTCCTCAAGATGTCATAGATAAACATCTTGATACTTATAGAGTCAAACATTCCACCCCTTTGGTCCCTAACAAACCTATTCATAATATGCACCAAGATCATAATATAATAGGATATTATCAATTAACTCAGTACTAAGACCCTTCAAAATCATCCTCTATCACAACACCTCATTAACCTAAAACTACTAAAGGAAAGGGTAAAGCTCATATCATCAATGGTTGGGACAATTGTCTTCGTATTTTATCAAAGAAAGCCTTAACCCATCCTCAAGTCAAGGTCGATATTTTTTAGACATCAAAAGATAAAAACCTTAGACTAAATATCCCCTATGTTATCAACATATGAAATAACAAAGGCTCAACCCCTTTTGTATCATCTCCATCATCCATTTTAGGTCCTCATCCATCTTCTAAAATGAATGTCCCTATCATAGGTTCTTCCATTCAAACACATGGGAAAATACAAAGTCTCTCTCCATTATTAACCATGCCTCCATCCTGATATCCACCATATTTTGCTAAAATCCCATTATAGAAAATTAAATAAAATGTGCCTAAGGTCATCCATACCATGAAAGCTAAACATCAAAATCAAATGATTAATACTCTACCAAAAGAGATGGTATAACCTATTATAAGACCATAAAATGACCATTTCAAAGGATTTTATGCTGTAATATTAAAAGGATTGTTGGATACATCCCTCATCATGTTACCACCTATATGACCCATTAACCCTCACTTCTAAAGACCTACTTGGTATAGGAGTCAGGAGATATGTGCATATCATAGAGTTGCTGGACATGACATGAAAAATTCACCATCCCAAATATTCCACTAGTCCATACTATTGCTAATATTATAAGAGATGAAGCGTTAGTGGCTTCTTCAAATACCCCATTATTACACATCGATGTTGTCCATGTAGCCACCTTCTCTCAAAATCAAAATCCTAATAAATCTAAGGTTTTAGTTATAGGAACATCTACTCCTAATGCACCTAAACCATATGGATAAAAGCCTAAAGTATCTATTACAAGAATGACCCCATTTAAAGCCAAGGATTTGGTACAAATATCCATATTAAAAAGACTCCACTAGATACCTTTAAAAATATCATTGTATGAACTTATTAAAAACTCTCCACACCATCAATAAGTAATGATAAAATCTCTCAAGTCTATTGAGGTCCATCTAGATGAGCCTCAACAATTGTAAACATTTATAGAGGCCCTACAAATGATATCAACTATTAGTTTTACTAATTTTGAAGCCATTCCCTTATCACTTGAAGACCAAGATCCCCCACTTTTCATCATATCTCAAATAAATCAAGCTCAGATTAAATTATTTATGATTAATAATGGAGCCATTATCAATATTATTTATTTTCATTCCTTCAAATAGTTATAACTACCAAAAAATATTATTTCCTAATCCCTAGAAATTCTTATTGCATTTAATAACATAGTATCACCCATGTAGGGATGGTTGTCCTTCCCATTTACATAGGTACTCACACCCTCCATAAACTCTTCTATGTCATAGCAGGGAAATTCTAATATAACATTTTATTAGGACATCTATGGATTCATGCGATGCGATGTATCCCCTCCACTATCCATCAATGCCTTGAGTTTGAACATGAAGGTGACATCTACATCATTCCCACTGATCTTCATCCCTTCCAATTATGCAACTGTACTTTTCAATCAAGTGATATAATAATACCCTCACCTAACATAATCCCATCTTTTCCTTCTAATTAAGCCTTGAATAACATGATTATTCTTGCTTCAAAATTACTAGCTCATGAGTTTATTGATTCTATGGTGCAACATCTTTCAATGGGGGAATACCATATATTAACCCTTAACATGTTACTTACTCCTAGAGAATATGATTGTCTAGACAAACAACCCATGTATCTACCCAACCTAGGCGAGCTCATCCCATTTCGGCCACCATTCTTACAAACCCACTTAATATATGGTGGAATCAATCAAACCACCCCAAGGCCTAATAATAACACCCATGATAAACCCTTTACATCTAATTTCTCATTTCTTAATAAACCCTATATCACACAAACCTACCTTTATCATTGTGCTTGGAAGGGCTTTTGACATGGGTAGATATGAGCAGGGTCCTCATGACATCGCATTAGGAGATTTTAGAAAACCACATGAAAAGCATGGCTTAGGCTTTGAGAAAGATCCTAAATCCTCTCCTAAACCCAATCTTCTACCATTTTTAGAAGAAGAAGAGCAATCTTCATCATTTGATACTTCTTCCTTAACCAATGATACTGTATCCATCCCTTCTAACTTTTTTATAGTCAATTCAATCTCCATAAAACCCCTCATCTTTCACCATGGTGGTGAGACCTAGATTATCCCTTTAGTATATCCTAAGTTAATAAGACATGATACACTAACCATCCCTATTCTTTAGTGTCAAGATGATGAGTCAATCTTGGCTCATTTGGGCACTAAAAACTCTTATCTACACAATTCTCTTCCATCTCAAACATCTATATTATTAAACAAATCCACTTCTAATATTAATATCATGTCTCAAGAAACCCCAAGGATTGTTAAAGTTATCAAAGCTTTAGATCCTCATGAAAACTAGGATTTTACCACTTTTTTTATTAGACCATAGTGATGCACTTGGTATTGATCCCATAATTGTTATCCATAATATCATCACCTTTCATAATGCTTAGATACTAAAACAAAATCTCTATAAAATGATTCCCTACATCACACTCCTAGTAAAAGAAGAGTTGTGCATCTTATCTGCTAACTTTATTCAACCCATAAATTATCCTCAATGGAGTCCAACATTTTCCCCATCACTAAGCCTATAGGGGGACTTCATATCTGTATTAAATTTCATGATTTAAATCTTTCTTACCCAAAAGATGATTTCCTTCTCCCTAACATCGACCAATTAGTGGCCCTGATAACTAGCCATGAAATGTTGTCCCTTATGGATGGTTTTTCTAGTTATAATCAAATACTTATTACACTAGAACATCAACATAAAACTACATTTATTATTCCTTAGGGGACCTTATACTATCATGTTATGTCTTTTAACCTAAAAGACACAGGAACCACCTATCAACAGGCCATGACTTATATGTTTCATGACATAATCCACAAAATTTTCAAAGACTATGTAGATGACCTCTTTGGGAAGTCAAAATTATGTGAGGATCACTTATCCATACTTAAGGTTATCTTTGATCATCTGATCTAGTATCATGTGCATCTAAATCTAAAAAAGTGCATTTTTGGTGTCTTGATGGGTAAGCTTCTCATCTTCATTATTTATATTCAAGGAATAGAAGTGGATCCTACTAAAATCAAGGCCATTATAGAAATTCCTCCTCTATCTAACCTTAAGCAAATTCATAGTTTACAAGGCAAGCTCTAGTCTATCCATCATTTTATATCCCAGCTCTTTGATCAGTGAAAAAACTTTCCACCATTTATTAAATAAGGATAGTAACTTATATGGGATTCTAATTTTTAAGAATCCTTTAACACAATCAAAGACTATCTTCTATCACCTCCATTCCTCACTCCACCTAAGGAAATACAACCTTTCTTCCTTTATATCTTAGCTATAGACCATGCTATAGATGCTTTGCTTGCCCATCAAGATGAGCGTCATAAGGAACAAGATATTTATTATATAAGTTATACCCTCATAAAATATAAAACATGTTATCCACATACCAAAAAACTATGCCTAGCATTGGTCCTTGTAGCCTCAAAGCTTCGTCACTACCTACTTAACCAAAAAATGTACATAATTAAGACTATCAACCCCCTTTAAGTTTATGCATTGTAAGCCTTATCAAAATCAATGAATAACTAGATAGATCATGCTTCTAGCTAAGTTTGATATATAATTTATGCATCAAAATTTTGTTAAAGGATAGATTATTGTTGATTAGTTAGACAAATCACCTCTTAGTAATAACTAACCAATCAATTATGGATTTCTTGATGAATTTATCTCATTCACTTCCCAATTAGTCCCAAAATATCAAATGACTCTATTCTTTGATGGATCCAAATGTGAACGATGAGGAAACATAGGAATTATACTAATCCTTTGTCAAGGTATTTCCATGCCTTTATCTTTTAAATTAGACTTTGATTGCACCAATAACATGGTTGAATAAAAGCATTGATTATAGGTCTCCAAAATTCCCTTGCACTAGGAGTTATATCTCTTAATATCTATGGTGATTCTCAGTTAGTGGTCAATCAAATTATTAGTAAATATCAATGCAAGAATTATATCCTCTAGAGATATAAGACCTTAGCTAATTAGCTTCTATCCACTTTCAAATGTTATGCTATCCAAACTACTCCTAGATCAACTAATAAGTTCGTTGATACTATGGCATCCCTTGCCTCTTTTATCCCATCCTCATCTTAAGAGTTTAATCTATTAGTCCTTATCCATCAAGTTAACCAACCTTCCTATATGAGAACTGATCTTACATTTATCAATAATATTAAGGAAAACCTAGAGGATCCATGGTACATAAATATTTACTTATTTGTCTATAAGATTATCTCCTCCCCATCTATCCAAAGGTACCAGATGTGTCTTTCAATAGAAAGCTGCTCACTATACTATATTGGGGGCTGTTCTTTATAAGTGTGGTTTCAATAACATTCTTCTTCATTGTCTTCAAAAACATGAAAATAATTTAGCTATCCAAGAGGTACATAATGGGTCACGCAGTGGACACTTTAGTGGTTGTGTAGTCACTAAAAGAATCTTATGTCTAGGCTATTATTGGCCTACTCTAAATCAATATTGTTGTGCATACATTAAGAGGTGTGTAAAATTTTAGTAGCATGCAAACTTATTCCATGTCCCTAGTAAATCCTTGCAGGTAGCAAGGGACTTCTAGCCATTCTCCTAATGGGGGTTCGATCTTATAGGGAAAATCCACCCTAAGTCCTCTCAGTGTCATAGATTCGTCATTACCACTACATAATACTTCATCAAGTGGTGGAAGTTGTGCCACTTATCTTGACCAAGGCAAAAAATATTATGGATTTTATCCACCAACACATTATTTTTCATTTTAGAATTGCATATAAAATAATAATAGATAATGGAAAATATTTCAAGAATAAGAAAGTCCAGGCACTATGTGACTCATTTAAAATCAAATTAAGTTTTTCCTCACCTTACTATCCTCAGGCCAATGGTCAAGCATAAGCATATAATAAAACCCTAGTCAAAATCTTGACCAAAGTCATCAATGAAGCTAGGAAGGATTGGCATCTTTATATCCCTATCATCTTATGGGCATATCAAACTAATATTTAAACCCCTACAGGTTCTATTCCTTTTTCCCTAGTCTATGATACATAAGCTACACTTCCTTTGGAAGTCAAAATTCCCTCTTTTCATGTCTCCTTTAAAGATATCATTTGTAATGAGGATTTTCATCAAGAGCATTTATTCCAACTTGAATTTTTAGATGAGCATCATATGAAAACCCTCGATCACCTTCATATCTATCAAGAATGACTAAAACAAGCATATAATAAATATGTAATAGAATAAGAATTTAACATTGGAGATCTTGTACTTAAATAAAATAAACATGTCACTAGTATTAAATGAAGTAAAAGGGGTAAATTTTCTCCTAATTGGCTTGGACCATATATCATAACCCATAATTATAGATTTGGGGCATATCAATTGGCCTCTCTTGATGATAAACCAGAATTAAAACCTCTTAATGCATTGTATCATTTCTATAGTTAATATATCTTGGCTCATCTTGATTAACTTATATCCCCTTATCCCAAAATACCAAATAATGGTATGAGAGTTATGTGGTTATCTGGTAGTCACTAAAGCCTCAACCTTGAATATGAATACCTAGGCTTTATTCATAACATTCTCTCATGGATAAGTTTCACCTGTAATGGGAGAAACCCCAAATCATTATTTATCTTATTTCTTAAAGGTCATGAATCTTCTAGATAACACAATCACCTAATGTAATGAACTCATCGAAACTATCCTAAGGTATTTTTTTATGCTAACTTACATTACTATCTTTGGGATTTAAAAATTAAGCAAGTAATAAAAATCAAGAGTATTAAAATGGGCTAAATAAATAGATTGATCCTTTAAAGGAAAACTATAATAAAATATAAAGGAAAATAATAGATTGATCCCTTGAAGGATAGCTATGCAAAAACATCATAATGTAGACCACTCCCTTGAAGGATGACTACTAAGCAAATTTTTTTTGACATTGATCAGTTTTTAAATTATGACACTTAAAAGCCTTAAAAATCAACAAAACCATAAAATAAATCATCAAAATCAATTTCCCAAGAAAGCTTCTCATATTGATCAACTTTCTAATTATAAGCCTCTCGTATTCATCAGTCTATCTGTTGGCATAAAATTGATCCCTGAAAGATAAATCCTAATTTTGAAACATGGTATAAAGAGGTTATCTCTAAATCAATCCATATCCCATCCCACTAAAAACATATAATCCTAATAAATGACCATGGTTTAAACTCTAGCTAACCTAAATTGTGCCCAAATCTATTATCATCTAGCTAAGGATGTATAAGCCGTGTATGAGAGAATGTCTTTTTGGTTATGGTCCAAGTCAATGTTGAGAAAATCCATAATATATAATCACTAAAAACCATAAAATCACAACCATTAAACATTCAAGGCTATCATAATCCATTTAGTAAAAACACAAGTCATGATATATCATAATCCGTAATCATCATTAAGCATAATCCATAATCATAATCCATTTATTAAAAACATATCTCATGATATAAAATCCATAATCCATAACATTTAAAATCCATAATCAATAATCCATAAAAATCCACAACATATATAATAACAATGATCAAAATTAAAATTCAAAACATCTAATATATAATCCATCGCATCACATCATCAATAAAAATATAACATATCCATAGACATCAGTAAATCCATAAATAAATACACATGATCCATCCATGAACTATATATATATATATATATATATATATATATATATATCAAATGTCTATACAAATGTCATAACACAAATAAAATGGGTCTCTTGGCCCATACAATGTGATCTATTCCATGAACTTAATCCTATTGAGGTGAATGATATCACCTCCCTCATCATCTCCTCCTTAGCTCATGGCACTCCCTCTACTGGTAGTACCCCCAAGAGTCCTCTGAGATCTACTATGGCTAGCCATGTATGAATCAAATCAAGGAATATCTAGTAATTGCCTCTATACTATCCTCTCATAATATGACATCTCTATAATCAGATCCCTGTATTTCCATAGTGGTATCATATTTAGAGGAGTAATACTAGATCCTACAATATCCAAAGCTAACCTCTCTACCATAGTGGATCTCATCTATTCCAACTTTGCATGGTATTTATCTTGCTCCTATATAACCTAGTCATGCTGGCATTTCATAATATCTAGATCACCTTGTAATTTGGAAATTTGATCTTATAAAGTATCATGGGATGATCATGCCTTTTGTAGCTCATCCATTAATGTATCCCTCTCAGTAATAACTACAACCATATCTATATGATCATGTATAGGGGCATCCTATAATGGTACCTATTCCATGTGTGCATTAGGGGTATCCTACTTAGCCTCTCCTATATCCTCACCCTCTTCCCTCACCTCTTCAATAACCACCTCCTACTGAGGTCTCATTGCTCTATCCTATCTCCTCCCCATCTCTGCTATAAACCAAGCTACATAATCATTAGTGTAGTTGATGTCATCTAGGTCAAGAGCCACAAGATCTTCCTGTGGCCCCATCAAAACCATTATAGTATTAGGGCCAGACCATTCTAGCTCTGTATCATCTTAACTATATAATCATGGGGATAATGGTATATCTTGTAGCAACCCAAACTTATGATGGAACCTATCAAAACAGAATATCTCCAAATGCTCTAGCCATCATCCATGTACCCATAACTTTTAGGCAATATCCCCTATGTCCACATCTAAACTAAGCCATGTTGAGAAGTGTACATACATCCTCTAAATAACATCTCCTACCTATAAGTCATTGAAAACATATTTGTAATGTGCTAGATCATGAAATATCCTATCTGAATATGGAACAAATAGGTCTTCCTTCCACCAAAGGCAACCTATGCTGTAAACCATGTCACTAAATCCAATCCATAGGGTCCCTATAGGGTGAATCACAAAAATTTTCTCATATGCCCAAAAATGTAATACAAATGTCATATCTAGACATAATTGGTGCTTAGTGCACCAACTCCATAACTCCTTGATATCTATGCCAATAGTGTGGGTGACCAAGCAAAAATAGTCCTAAACTCCACCATGTCTTCTATGACACTAGTAAAAATCCATGGTAGTTATCCTCCCATAGAATTATCTAGCACATAATAGGTTAGTGACAACATCATCATAGTTGTCACTAGTCTCTCCATAGGGTCCTGGTCATACAAGGGCTAGAATGAGAACCCCCAACAAAGAATTTGATATCTAGAGTGTCCTCACCATATAATCATGCTAGTGTCATTGCTCACCCAACCTTATCCATAGTATAAATAGGGGTTCCCTAGATTGACACTCATATAATCTAATGGATGTCCTTTGTGGTGATGGTCATCTCACCAATCGATAGCCAAAACATGGTGGTGGTATAATATTACCACTCTAACAAAGCCACCATCATGCCAATATCCTGATGGATATGATGATAATGGTAGATCCCTTTATAGCATATAGATGGGTCCAATCTTTATCATTCATAAATTCTCATAACTACATCAACAGTGGAGGGATCCTATCCCTCATTATTAATAGCTCTTATGCCTATCAAAAACATCTTTTTGGTTAATTAAAATCCTAAATTTCTTGAGTTTTATTGATCCTATAAGGATCAATGCTGATTTACCCAATTGACATCGATCCTTATAGATCACAGTCGATCTACATAGGGAACATCAATCCATATGGATTGATGTCGTTTCCCTCCCCCAAAGAATCCTCCCCTCGGCCTTACATTCCTAAAATACCAAAAAAATATTCACAACCTACCATCCCTCTTGACCCAAAAAATTTTCAAAATAAAAAATCTCCTAAATAAGAAAAAAAAATCTTAAGAACAAAACAACAAAATAAATAAAATAATAAATTTCACCAAAAGTGCATTTTGCCTACCTCATAGTGAATTCAACATCATCATCCACTCCCACTCACCTCCAACATCTCTCATGTAAGCTTGAAAGGTGGAAAAACATCAAATTTTGCTCTTGAATATTTATTCATGTCAATAACTAAATGAGCCTTATGCCACATTAGATTCCTATTTATATCATTTCCCACGATTGATGTTGATTACTCCAATTGATGTCGATTATCTTGTCTTGTTTGAAAATTTTGCACTTATGGACCATTTCACATGCTCCCAATCTTGTTTCCAAGCCCTGTCTTGTTGCCTTTACTACTGCTATCCCATTTTTATGTCATATTACCCTTTAGATTTGAGGATTTTGAACCTTTGTTAGTTCTTCAATCTCCTTAAGGTGTACGCCTTTTTTTGGCATCTTACCATTATAAGATCCTAAGGGTATCTTTTGTCCCAAAAATATTCATCTATAGGTAACACATACACTATATGCACATCAGATGTGATGGTCCACCATTCATATATTTTATTCTCTTGTTAGCCTTTTATTAAGCCTACCTATTTTAGCTCTATCATTTTGTTACTCGATTAGGTCTTTGGGGAATTACTACCTACATTATTTTTTATCCCATTAAGTGCAACCTTAGAACTATCTTGAGCATTCCACACTTTTGATTGTCCTTTGTTATCTTTCACTTGTCCATTTCCACTCACCCAAATTTGTTTTTACCTTCCCTTTTTTTAAACTCATCATCCATTCCATCTCACTTCTCAGTGCATGGATTGAGGGGGAATACCTCCTCACAATAAACTTGGGACATTAGTCACCTTATAGTTTTTGTCTCATGACAAGCTATTTCATATCACTCCATAAAAAGGGGCAAATATAGATGCTAGTTTTATACACCCTTATATATTAATGTGGTGCATCATCATGTTTATCCTTCATCTCTAACATAATATCCCCCATTCATAATTATTTGAAATAATTACATTTACTTCACCCATTTACCTTTACCACATGAGTAAATTAAGTTAATTACTATATTCAAATAGTAATTAACCCTATTTTACCATCCCTAACCATAAATCCATAAAAATAAATAAACCAAAACCTATCTAACCTCTTAAAAAACCTATCCCATGGTTAAAATAACTTAACAACTTTGAAGTTGGTTAAAACCATCTTTACCCTTGCAAGCGATCTGTTTGAATGGCCTAAGAATTAACTTCACCCATTTTGGGCAAATCAATGTCAATTCTCTGAGATCAAAGTCAATCAACCCAAAATGATGTTGATCTATAAATATATAGTGAGCCTCCATGGCTCGAGATGGACACAATGCTTTAGAACTTTGAAACTCTATTGGAATTATCTTAGAACCTATGTACAGATGTTGTCAATATTTTGCTATCTTGTGGAACCTCTGTTCATGCATTTACCAAAATATTTTACAGGTTTTTATCTTATTTTGGCAATACTCTTCATCTGTGTGTTTTCAACCATTCAAGGTTAGTATTATACATTAATTCATTCATATTTAAATTTTATAGTCTTTTGTACATCTATGTCATTGTTTCCATATGATTTTTATCATTTTTTCAATAATTTAAGTCATTATTATCTTCTATTTTCATAGTTTAACATTTTACTCAGAATTGATGCTGATCCATCTAAATCAATGTTGATCTTGTAGGATCACCATCAATCCCTAATAAAATATTAAAATAGAATTGAAGTCTATTTTCATAACATTCATAGTCCTAAAAACCTACTAAATCTTGCATGCTATTTTTTGAAAATATGTCTTTCACATGTAGATGACTCTGCCTAGATTAGCACGTGATATTGTTAGCATATTTGATCTCCTCATTATCCCACAACCTTTATTCACTTATAAAAGCAACATTACATTTGAATTAGGTATTTTTACTATGGTTTTCATACCTAATTAAGAAATAATTAATGAATAATTGGTTGTAATTTAAGAGGATGTTGATATAGCTACTGAATTCTAAGATGATTATTTTGATTACATTAATCTTGTTGTAGATTTGACATCTTTGTCATTATCTATTTAAATCCTATCCTTATATATCTTTGTAATTTCATTTTTATTAATAAACATGAGTGTTAAACATGGGCTGACATCCACATAAGGAAGTAGATCACTTCTTGGGACTAGTTTTTTACCAGGCATCCCATTCATCTTTCTATTAATCATTTTTTAATGAGTTAGTGTTATTTACAGGTCATTCTTCCCAAAACAAAGAAGAGTTTACACAAGATTGATCAATGGTGCACAAATGATCTACATCTCCAAGTAATCTTTAAAACCCTACATTTACTTTGTTTTTAGTAGCTAATTAGATCACATTGAAAAAGAAAAAGAAAACTAAAATAGAATTGTGTGTGCAAAAACTTGTATTAGCCAATGTTAGTGCAAGATTTTGTATGTATGCTTCAATTGGGTTGGCCAACATTGATCCAATTGACTATTTGTTTCCCTTTGTTTCTTAATTTCCTAGATTAGCTACAAAATTTTTCTTGTTTGAGTTCATAATTTGTTATCAACATGCTCATTTTCCCTATCTACTGTACTAGGTTGACCCAGTCAACCTTGTACCTTTTTATAGACTCTATGCACTATACATGATTGACTCAATTGAACCTGTACTATCTAAAACTCCTTTTACCTCTTTTTCTATCTTCTGTTCATTATACTAGATCAACCCAATCAACCTTATACTATTTTGTAGTCCTTATTTCTGTGCTAGGTCGACCCAATTGACCTTGCACTATTTTAATCACTTGGTTCTTTGCTTTCTTATCTTTATTTCTTTACCTTCATCATGAAATGTTTTCTTGATAGTGAAATTTATTTGTAATCAATAGACATGATGAACTTTACCAATCTTCATAGGGTCTCCCATAGATAGAATAGGGCTCCTATATTAGATGTTAATAATGTTCATATTGTCACTTATATAATGAACAATGGGACCCCTCCTAATACCTATTTGCATAATTATTCTCCTCTTATCTTAAGGGACTAACTTGAGTTAGATTATACTCTCAAAATGATCTTCCTTTATCTCTAAATTTCCTCAACATCGAGGAAAATATCCTTATACCATTTACAATCTTGTGATTAGTGGTCAAGTTAAAGAGCCTCATTCACCTACTCCTACAATCTCAACTAGATTCAAGGGTACCTTTTTCTTTGATTCTTATCCTCTTCCTTTGATTATGACGCCTTATAATACCATGACCTCTTATTTTCTAACTTCTTCCATCTCTGTGCCTAGTATATCCATTAACATGGCAGGTTCTACATCTAGTGGGCCTCTCATAAGATCCACTATCCTTAATCCATTTTATAATACTTCATTTTTTACCCAATGAAATCATGCTTCTAGTGATTCTTCCTCTCAGTCATTCACCAATCCATCTTTTACTACACAAGCAAATTTTAGCACTAGTACATCACACTCTCATGATTCCTCTCAAGCTGTTATCAACACCAATAGTGGTACCCAAGCCTCTAATACTAACACTAAAGCCAAAATTAATGCTTATACTAATTATAATCAAACACATCAACTTTTTTTACAAACTCTCAATCAAATGAATACATTTAAAGATCATAACACAAATCAAATGATTAGAATGCAAAACCACCTTCTCCACCTTCAATCTCATCCTCAACCAATGGATTGGGGCACACATAACTAGAATGTTGCCCCTCCTCTTTTATATTCTCAAAGCAATCTCATTCCTCAGCCTCCTTTAATCAACAAAACCATCAAGCATCTACAAAATGAACCTCTCACTACTCAAATTTCTAACATTGACATAGGAGGTATAACACCTACAATTTATTATAATGGATCGTCTGATCCTACCCTTCATCTTAAGACATTTGGAAATATTTATAAGGATGGGGTCAAATTAAACACCCTTGATGCTACTAATCTCCTTATCAAAATCCTCATAAGTGATGCCTTGGATTGGTACAATCAACTTAGACTTCACTCCATTACTAGTTTAGAGGATTTAGTGAATGCTTTATTTCAAGAATTCCAAACTAGTGATCTTCACAAAAACATTTTGTCCCATTCAATACATTACAAAAAAAATGAAAATGAAACTACTCAAACCTTTGTTAAAAGGTACAAAACTTTATCAAATAAATGTGAACATAACATGGCCAATGATAATATTTTCCATCTCTTTACCAATGCCCTCTTTCCTAAATTATAATATTGAGTACGCATTCTCTCTCCATGTACTTTGGAGGAGGATATTGACCAAAATAACATCAATATTTCCCAATGCATCAATTTGAGCCACCCTAACCTTTTTTATGTCCTCATCTATTACTAAAGAAAAAACCACAATATTACCAATGATGGTGTTATAGATTTTTATGACACCATTCACAATGTTCAAGCTATCATTCCTAACCAATCTTTGGAACCAACTCCCCCTTCTCAAAAATATACTAATCCTCATTTATCTTCACTAAATAAAATAAAATCTCATAAACCTCTATCCTCAATTAAATTGATAAGCATCTACTCAAGCCTTTTCCATGAGACCTTGACCCTACTCATCTTATGAAATCTTGGTATGATCCTAACAATTTTTGTTTGTTTCATGCTAGTTGGGGTCATTCTCATGAAACCTATAGACAAAGTCATAATTTAGCTACGAAATTTATTCTTGGACATAATTTTGATCATGATTGAATTATTCACAAGAATCAACAAGCTTATGAGAATGTTATCAAAGACTATAAAACACATGACAAAACTCAAACCTTGAATAAAAAAACCACTTGGATATCTACAAAGACCCTCTCCCTAATCATCAACCAATTTAAGACAATCTAGACAAGCCCATTTCTTCCACCAATAATGTAGAAAGTATTTTTGACCCCATTTTTGATGAGAATGTGGTTAGCATGACTAATATGTGAAGGGTGGTATATTTCATTGATTCACAACCTATCCACACTCCATCTCAAACATACTGTGTTATCTAAG
This sequence comes from Torreya grandis, assembly GCA_037957365.1. Taxonomy (NCBI): domain Eukaryota; kingdom Viridiplantae; phylum Streptophyta; class Pinopsida; order Cupressales; family Taxaceae; genus Torreya; species Torreya grandis. Next base: position 1,634,790 of record JARHVA010001992.1, on the reverse strand, counting down.
ATTATTCTCCAACTCATTTAAATGAGTTAGGGCAATAATATATTATAACTTTTGACAATCTAATGTATGATATTACCTTGTATAACACATCCCATTCTATTTCTACCACTCTTCCATCACCTTCTAGCACTCATGATAATCAATCTTTGATTGACATTTCTTCTACCAATTCTCCAAATCAACATGAATCAATTCCTTCATCATTACAACATCATTTACAACCTTATTCCAAACCTCCTTATTCATATCAACATAAATTTAAATCCACTTAGACTCCTCTTTTTTAGGACCTCCTTAGTCATTATGCACTATATCTAATAACATTATTATCAGTTATGATGAGTGTGATCCCATTACAGAGCTCACTAATCTCCCATCCCAAATTTTGTTCCTTGAGATTATGAGGACTTCTCCACATCACATAAATCATATTATGTAGCTACTATTCAATATGAATATCCTTCATCCTCCCCTAATAGGATAGGAGGAAAATTTATCTGGATCTAAGGATAATATATTACAACAATGTGAAGAAATATCTATCAACATTGATGAAAACATAGACACTTCCCTTTCCTTAAAATTTCCCATAGCTTCTATGATTCGTGACAAGATTATATTTGGTGTAGATGATCCTCCATTATTTATTAGCATCCAAATAGGTGATATCCAAGTTAATAATGCATTGATTAATGAGTTTTATAGAACATGTGTTGATTCTCTCAATTTCATTAAGACTCTTTGGTATTCATAATACAATCTTAAGTCTACACATAGTACTTTCCAAGATATGATAGAAGGAAAATGCCTCATCTAGGTTACATGTGGCTTTACATCACTATACCACCTATCATTATTCACATGAAGGTGATGATATTTAACTTTCCCCATTATTATAACATCTTTCTTGGTAGGCCATGGACTCTCTGTATGAGAGTCATTGCTTCTTCTACCTGTTAACGTGTTAAATTCCCTCATAATAGAGCCATTTATAAGATTCAAGGTGACAATAACCCTTGGAATTTTGAATAATTCCAAGGTCATGCTATCCTCAAGATTTCTACTCTTGAGCCTTTGCCAAGCATTATATTTCATGAGTCTCAACATCTTAACTTTCTTATTAATTTAACCTAAGGTTAAAATGGGCATCCCAAACTCATTAGGAACATTCCTCCAAACCTCTTAGATTTAAATGATGATGAACCTAATGAGATTAGCTTAAAGATTAAATTTTTTATCTCTCCCCTCATCTCATCTTACAACTTCTTGCTTTCTTGTAACCTCACTTTCACAAGCCTCCTTGCAATGACATTCCCTTAGTCTTGACCAAGACTATGCATTCTATTCACCACACTTATTTTGATGATAAGGTCATCCCTACTTGAATAATTGACCTTCACACCCTATTATGATGATGGATATTCCTTAGATGATCCATTATTAGGTAGTCTTGTACAAGCACATGATTCTAATATTGTCTATTATCACTCTTCTTTACTTGAGTCTTTTTTTGCATCTCATCATTTTCCTTCAATTATAGTTCCTAATTTTTGTATTTTTCCCCTTTATCATAGGGTAGAAATGGTTCCAACACCTCTAGTTTATGAGGATCCATATATGACTATGCTCATGAATCATGCTATGACTGGGCCTTATCATTGTGCTAGCTACTCTAACCCTCATAGCTGGTTTACCCTTGAGGTTAGTATAAATTTCCTTAGACTTACTGTAGATCTCACTCTTCCATCAGTAGAGCCTATTATATTTGAGCCTATTTCCATTCCTACTATTTCTAAGCTTACCCTTATTTATGATTCTATTTCTCTTTCTATTAAGCCTAGTTCCATTCCTTCCTTATCATCATGCTCCCTTGGTGATGGTTTGCTTCCTTTGACTATGATGGTACCATTTCCCACCAAATGGGCTGATGAGTCTTTTTCCTCTTCTTTGACTCTTGTTACACCTCCTTTCATGTGTGCTTCTACTAAAACCACTCATAAACATATCTATTGCTTCCATGGGATAGCTAATCATTCTTCTACCCATTATCATAAGTTGTGATAATATATTGATACATTTCATCATTTTTCCCCTTCATAAAATAAAGCCATACCTTCCTCTAAGGTACTTAATAAATATCTACCCAAGTATGGTGAGGTATATTATCTATAGAATCTATGCAACACCCATCATACTGATCATTGTTTCATTCTTCAACAACATCTTAAGGATCACTTTATATCCATTTATAAACCTTCTACCACTCTTCGCATAGGTCATCCTCATAAGATGGCTCTTCCATATTCTCACATGACACCACCTCTAGTGGTTCCATCCATGCCTATGGTTCTTTAATTACCTTCTATGCCTTCACCCATGATTCCTTCACTTGTGGTACTTACCTCACTAGTGGATCCTTATCCACCCATGAGTCCCTCACCCATGGATCCTTTATCATTGATGATTCTTACATCTCTTATAGAACCCACTCCCATACATTATCCTGACCATCCCTTACCTAATTTACCTCCTTGGCATGATCTATCAAGCATTCCTACTTTTTTTGTAGAGGAGATTAGAAGAGAAGTATTTTCCTAATATTCATTGAAGATTGACGAGACATTAGCAGTAGTTCATCTCCAGCTTCATAGAGATTTATCTGATATCTTAGATAATGTGTGTGGATAGATTTATTAGTATTTATGAGCACATGTGTGGTGATTTCACATTTTCATTTGGGTTGGATGTGTGCTCTAATATTATCTTTATCTATCTATTATATCATTTGACACCGTGCCAAATTTTTTCTTATCATATATGGTGATCTTACTTGTTGTACTATATCTTACTTATCTTATCATCTATATTTCACATATGATTGTCTTTATTTATCATTGGTTTCTCTTGCTTGAGTTTTTATCAAAAATCTTTTGTTTCCTCTTCATGATTGTTTACTTTCTTATCTACATTTTCATGGTTAGTTATCATTATGACTTGGTTATACAAACCCTATTCCCTTTGGTCATTATCTCCATTTTACCATGTGATTATTTAACTAACAATCTTACTCATTACTATCTCGTTACACTAGTCCACTTTTTGGATCTCCTTTTTCCCTTCTTCTTTTTTCACAAAATAAGCATATACATGGTTGAGACTTGAGATCATATGCTAGTTCATTGTTAATCCTAAGTGTCCTAGTCAATATTTGTCTTTAGTTACTTAGCATATTTTAGCCTTAGCCAAAAGATCATTCATGTGTATCACTACATCTCTCATGATTGGTCATTTCAAATTTGTATGGAGGAGGAATCTTGAAAAAGCCATAAAAAGTTAAAAGCCAAATATTTTAAACAAAAGGCAATACTACAAAAGGAAAAATTATTCTTAAAAATATAATCATACTATAAGATGTGATTCAAATCACATCTCCTTCTTATAGTTGAATCTCAAACTCCATAGTTGACCTCATGGTAGAGTCGAGGTTCCTTGGGGTGAGATAGGCTAGAAGATTAGAAGAGGAGAATAAAAAAATCTTTTAGTTCTACCTACTTTCTCATGAAAGTACATAATCTTTGTAGTAGATTGATGACTCTGTAAGGGGTCTTGAAGAATGGGGAACATGCCATGGGAAGTTAGGTCCATTTTAATTTTTTATTGTACCAATCTACCTTCATGAGTTGATCTTATTAGCATGCCTATTTGCCTACAAAGCTTGATTTTTATAACAAATAGGTTTTCTTTGTACATAGATGACCACTAGTAACTTAGTGTCTTCTCATGTCCTTAGTATGCCTCCTATATCCTAAGGTCTTCTCATAATATGCCCAAGTCTTAATTTTTACATTTCTTATATCCCCAATATTTCCTCTTAAAAAATATTGTTTTGTCTACTATTCACTTCCCTTGGGATTTCATTTGTGAGTTGCTTTGTAAGACCATGGATAGGACCCAATGTCCCTCACAAATTACCATCTTTTCCTTCCTATTATCCACATCCTTGATTACCTAAATTTTCCTATTTATTCCACCCCAGTGGTGTTCTATTTGTGAGTTGATTTATAAGACTATAGATAGGACCCAATGTTTGTCACAAAATTTTCCAATATACAAGTCACAATCCAAAATTACATGTGTAAAATATGAGATATGATTCAATTGATTATGAATTTACACATCATTGACATGCTTCCCAACTTAAATTATTGTGTTTTATGCATACCTCATTTCTCTTTCACCTTTTTATTTTTTTATTTTTTGAGTGCATGTAAGAATACAACCATTTCTTTAATTTTTTCATACTTCCCACTTTGAAATAGTGTGATTAATTTAAGACCAATCTTTTACCAATTTTATTTTTCTCTTATAATTCACAACATGATTTACTATAATTGATTGCCTTAACTAATTTATTTTTATCCAACTTGTGCCCTTTTACATTCCTTCCATTTTATTACATTGTTTCCATACTTCCCAATGTGAATTAGTAAGATTTTACTTGTTTTAATTTGGTGCAAAAATCTTTCACTTTGGTTTAAAAACAAATCCCTTTTTTCCATATTATTTACCATTTCTTAGTTTTTTATACTTTGTCATTTCTTGTAATTACATATTTCCCATCTTGAAATAGTGTGTAGTACATTTTCTTGATTGATTATGCTTTTCCACGTCCTTTTTTTCTATTTATTTTTAACCATGTATGCGTCCTACATAATTCTAGAAAAGAAATAACATCTCATATATTTCCTATAACATATAAAACAAAGCTAGAACACATGTGATAGAAAGAAATATATCCAAAGCATCCACAACCATAACCACAATAAAAAACCATAATGAAGATGATATGTTTGAAGAAGGAAATAATAGTGTAGAAGTAGAGAACTTAGATGATAGATGTAGTGTAAAACTACAAGAATGGGTATTATCAGAAGAAGAATTATGTAAACAAATAGAACATAGTTGTAGGTTAGTTTTAGGTTTAAATTCAACAAAATAATTCATAAGAAAGTACCATTCACTATAAGAGCACATATCCTTGTAGCCTAATATTTTATACTATAGTAGAATTTTTTAACCAGGTGGAGAGGAAGATAATAGTTGGGAAGGACCATTTTTTGAACAAGTGTAGAATTGGGGTATCAAAATTAAAACAAGATCAATTAAAAAGGATTTAAAGACCATAGATCTTGTTAAAACCAAGAAAAAAAATCATATAAAAACATAGTGCACATGTTGACTCACCTAGTGTGTAGAGTAGTACAGACAGGACCACCAAGAATGCATTTTCTTATTGTAATAAATATGTAAAAAAATTCCATTGACACTAGTTTAAAAAATGTGTCATCAAGGAGGAGTCATAAAATTAACAATCTATGATGGGTATATAAACCCTGAACAATACTTGCTAACCTATGAGATGCAATGGTAAGTTAAGGGCATCACTGATGATGCTATCAAAAAGTGTGATTTAGTAGGGGCCCTACTTAGAAGATGTTTGAGTTAAATACCAAAGAGATGTTCAATGAGAAAATATACAAGACATTAAAAATTGGTTTATTGCATAATTTAAGATAAATAAATGTACAAGCTAGACCATTCAGGACTTGAAAGAGATAAAGCAAAAGTTTAGAGAATTAGTCTATGACTATGACCACAAATTCTATGATGTGATGAATAAGGTATAATTTTCCTTAATAAACAAAGATAAATCTATGTGATTCATCTAAGGACTATGCTCCAAAATTAGGTTTTCCACTACGTATACTTAATATGCTACAAAATTAGATGCTAGAGCTATTATCCTATATGTAGAGCAAATTGAAGACTATGATGAAGATCCTCTTGCTAATTCTAAGATTAAAAATAAATTACACACTTTTTTGAAGAGAATAGAGAAATTCCATGAGGTAAATAAACCTAAATTGAATCTCTAGTGTATGGAGTGTAGAAAAGGACATTATAGGAATGATTATCCTAAGATCAAGATAGAATTCTATGAAATATATTGAGTAGTGGGTCATGTAATAACATAGTGCCATCTTATACATCAATATGCCAAGAATATACATAATCTATATTACAATTTCTATAAGTCAGACAATCATAATTAAAATAATTATATGGATTTGTAGGATCTCAAGGAAGGCATCACTTAAAATGTCTTCACTGTCATTGTGTAACAAATGTCCTCAGTGAAGTAGACAATTATAGGCCCTGAGGTTGATAAAGGTTATGTGACCCAAACAAGTCCATAATGGATTCCTAGTTCACCATAATACCAACCTAAAGGTCTGGAAAGTTGGATGCCTCCTTCATTGAGTTGGATACCACCATCTTCATAGTACCAGTATACAACACCCTAAAACTTAGCCATGATGTAGCAGTAACAAATGAGTTGACCCTACTAGCTGCACAAAAATAATTTAGAATTTTAGATAATAACCAACAACACCACATTAGAACACTACACAACAAAAAAGAGGATATAGAGGAGGATATCAGTCTAATAGAGAAGGATCAAGTGGTAGATACAAAGGAGGTTACTAATGTGGTAAAGGGAATAACTATCAATGAGCTTCTCTACAATGATACCTATGCAAAGAGTAAAATCATGTACAATGAAACTACCCTATGAATCCTCAAAGATAGTCTTATTAGGCATATTATAGAATATCTGACTAGCATGACATAAAAGACTATTCTATCTTGGAAAAGCAAAGAAAGGACAAGGCCATCCAAAATGTGAATATAGTGAGTGCATGCCTAAAGAGAATACATTATTATATGTTGTTACATGACAAAAACACACATAAAAATGTTTAATTATATTTGAAAATATATTAATAATAGGGAATCCAAAAATCAAAACAAGATACATACCCAAACCCAGTTACAGAAATGGGGCTCATGTATGAAGTTATGTAGTTGTTGAAAAACATCCAACATCAAAACACCACTGAAGGAGATGCTATAGAAATAGATGTACAAATGCATGGCCAAATCATGTGCATTATGCATTAGGATAGAGTTGTTACTATGTTGAGAAAACTTCTAAAACTTTTAAGCATATTATGTAATGAATACATCTCATAGAACATCACAAAATTGCTACATAATCTACTAGAGTGTGCACAGTGTGGATAATAGAAGATAGAAAATCTGGTATAGTATGTCAAAATAAAGAAGCCCTATGATATTCCAAAATTTATCTTTGATTTTGGTAGTATAATTAACATAATTCTTAGGTTTACATGGGAAGCTATTGGATGACCGGTTCTAAGTTACAACACAAAAATTTTGAGTTTAATTGATTATGGATAGGTTGAGCCTATTAGTATACTAGAATATTTTGAGATTAAAGTCATAGAATTGACCTTGTGAGGTGACTTTGAAGTCATTAACATGAAGACATCAACAACACATTACCTTGTGCTGATTAGTAAAAAATAAGCATATGATGGTCAAATGATGATCAACACAATGTAGAATTAGTTAGAAGTGTACCAAAGAGATAAAAATTTTATCATTCCTATAATAAAATTCAAAACCTTAAATAATCCTAGTTTAAATATATTCCCTATACATTGTGCAAGAAACCAGTTGGATGAAGGTGAACTCTAAGGAAAATCCAAAAGCTCTATGCACAAATGAGTGAAAATTATTATACGAGCATACTAAACCTTAGATATAATCATTACTCACTTAGAAAATAAAGACATCAAAATGATAAAGGCCCAAACCAGTAGTCATATAACCATTGGTAAACTAGTTTGTCATAAAAGATTGTGTATCTATGTCTACAAAATCCCCTACTTGATCAAAAATTAACTTCCTCTATCAAGTTGATGATCATAAAAAAGATTATATAAAGCAACTAGAGAAGGCACTTTGCCTTGAGAAGTATCTTTATTCATCAGTTGATACTCAGACACACATCTACTCAAGTGGGCCTGAGGTGATCATGAACTCTGACTGAGGAGAATGGTTTTTGTGCACAAGTGAGAACTTCTAGTGTACTATGAAATTAAGGATATCAATGACTTTATTATATGTTTTAAATTTTAGATACCTACCATTAGCTAATGGGTCAGTTTTCTAAATTATGCTTTGAAGGGAGTTAGTGCAACATGGTGGGAAATTCATTGAAATAACTAGTTCAAGTGGGATGATGCCTACAAGCTTATGATCAAGAGGTTCTAATTACCACTGTTCATCCAAAGTAATTGACATTTATTTTAAGAAGCTGAGTGTCTTAAAATTCATATTCATAAATATGTTGAAGTTTGGACTAAGGAACATGTGGCACCAAAGTAATGGGTTCACATTTTCCATTATACACTTGTTCTATTACCATCAATATGGTATATGCATCAAGAACACAGAACGAAAACAAAGCATTGGGTGTAGGTCCAAAGTGATTTTATTCAAACATTTGGTTTTGAATATGAAACCCTTCTAGTTCAAAATTCACTCTAGAAAATCAAACAATTCTTATACCATGGGTGCGTAGAAGACTTAAGCACCACAACATAATTCACTGCATAGAAGAACACAAATTCTAATCTTAATTCAACATTACAAAGATACAAAGATGCCAAGAAAGAAGAACAATCTCTTATGTGTCCATGCCATTTAATACAATACAAGGATTCTGATTCTGATGGTGATCTAGATTTGATTGATTTATTTGTAGTTGAATGGCCAATAAAACCTCTAAAGGACCTTAACGTAGAACCTACTAAAGAAGATAAGTTGCACAGTATATAAATTCCAAAACAAGAAGGGTAATGGAGGATATAGTAATCTATTAATGAATAAAATTTAAATATTTACTTATAACCCATAAAAAATCATGTAGTAAACATCAGAACTGAGGAGGTTCCAAAATTGGCAAATATAGGTGATTATTCGATAAAAGCTGAATTTTTTGAAGCAATGCAACTTTTGAGGGATTACCAAGATGTTTTTCCCACTAAATTCTCAAAGGTCTAGGAAATTGAGCCATATCTAGGAAAGATGCATAATGAACTAAATGGGGGCACATGGGAGTTGAACAATCCAAACATGAAGTTGAAGGTGAAGGCTAAGCTTGATAGGATGTAGGATGTAGGAATTATCTATCTAGTAGAAAAGATAGGTTGGGTAAGCCCCATAGTAGTTCATCTCAAGAAGACAGGGGAAATATGAGTATGTGGGTATTATCACATTCTAAATTATTCTTGTGTAAATGATCCATTCCTGATTACATTCATAGACAAAGTTTTAGAAGCTGTCGAAGGCCATGAAGAATACTCTTTCATGGATGACTTTAGTGGCTATCATCAAATACCCATTATAACAAAATATAGATCCAAAATGAATTTTGCCAGATAAAGGAGATATTTTACATATAAGGTCATGAATTTTATCCTTAAGAATGCACCTATAGTGTTCTCTCATGTAGTGGTGACTATATTCAAGGAATTCAATCATGACTTCCTAGAATCTATCTTAACGATTGGGTAGTCTTTTCATCATTTAAAGAACATTTGTCTAAGTAATGCCTAATTTTGGAATGATGTTGAGCTCTTCACATTGCATTGAATATCAATAAATGTCTATTATTTACACCCTTTAGTGTTATGATAGGACATGTAGTATGTAGTGAAGGCATTTTGGTTGATCAGGTAAAAATTATAGTAATCTTGAGTATGCCTCCACTGGTTAATTCCTCTAAAGTGGGATATTTTTTAGGCCACACAGGATAATATCATAAGTTTATCAAAGGATATGAAACTATTTATTATCCATTAGAATCCTTACTACACAAAAATTCAAAGTTTGTCTAGACTTCAGAGTGCCAAGTAACCTTCATCAAGCTGAAACAAAGATTGGTTACTGCACCCATCCTTGTCTTTCTAGACTAGAGAAAGCCCTTTCACATATATGTGGATGCTTCAGGTATTAAAATTTGTGCTATACTTTCATATCTAGGGGATGGTAGACTTGACCATCCTATTCATTTTAATAGCTATAAACTATTTGATGCAAATAACTACACAACCACTGAATGAGAAGCATTAGATATCATGTTCAAACTATTTTTTTTATGACATTATCTATTTACAACACCATTCAAAGTCTTCACTGATCATCAAGCCTTATGATACTTGGTCAATAAGCTGATACTTAGAGGATGCATCTCATAATAGCTAATTTTATTTTAGGAGTTCTAATTATACATTAATGTAAAACCACAAAGAGAGAATGTGGGACCAAATCACCTCAGTTGCATTTTTAATGGTGAAGAACTAGAAGAATAATAAGAAGACTCTCCTAATGCTCACCCTTTTTGCATATCTGTGATTCCTAAATTTTTTGAAGTAATTTCCAATTTACTTAAACAAGGAGTTTTCCCTACACACTATTAGGAATGTGACAAAAAGTAGTTTGTTACTATAGCTCTACTATACACCATCATTAATGGGATTTTGTACCACTTGGGGAAGGATGAAGTTCTACGTAGGGTTGTTGTGGAACATGAATCATCTCAAATCTTACAAGAGTCACATTAAGGAGTCATGAGAGAATCTACTGCTAAGAAGCTATTACAGAGCAGGTTATGGTGGCCCAATCTCTTTTAGGATGCACATAGAGTAGAAAAACACCATGATGTATACCAATGCATGGGTAAACTACTATAAAAAGATGAAATGCATTTACAACCTTTGTTATCTAAGAAACATTTTGAACAATGGGGCATTGACTTTGTCAGACCTATCAATCCATTGAGAAAATGTAGTAAAGTAAAGTATATCATCACTATGATAGACTATTTTACTAAGTGGGTTGAAGCTACTATGACACCTAGCTGTGGTGTAAAGGACATAATGAAGTTTCTCTATGAGAATAATATTACAAGGTTTGGATTCTCCATAAATCTCATGAGAAATTAAGGAATGCACTTTCTGAATAATACCATCAAGGATCTAACTTAGGAATTTATGATTTCTCATCATAAAAGCACTACCTACCATCCTTAGGCCAATGGCCAAGCTGAAGCTTCCAATAAAATACTAGGTAAACTATTGGTAAAGATCTATGACATCAAGTGAGATGACTAAGAAGATTGGGATTTGAAGTAGTTATGCTGATAGAATACCTAATACCTAGTTTATGAATTGCCATGGTCATGCGACTAGGGGATCATGACTCTCTAACCAACAAACTTATTAAATTGAATAGGATGGATGAGTATAGATGCAAAACAATATGGACATGAGGAGTTCATGAATAGAGATATAAATCATGGCATGATATAAATTTGTGCCATAAATAATTTCATATAGATCAACCAGTCTTATTATATGATAGTCATTTCAGAGCATTCCCAGACAAGTTACAGATTTAATGGAAAGGGCCCTATATCCTACATGAATGAACATAAAAATGAACCATAGTTTTAAGAGATCTTTAGGAAACCATTTTAACAAGGTGGGTAACTGGATATAAGCTTAAGTCCTACTACCAATAGTCAAATTGATCTCATTCTAATGAGTGAGTGGGTGATGAGTACCACCAAGTAGATTAGAATTTCCCAATTTTGCATGTTTTTTGTGTGTTTCTTTTCTATTTGTGTGTTTGTAGAGATCTATTCACTACTAATTAAAGACTAAGATATTAAGAATAACATACACTAACCATGTGTAGGAGGATCCACATGCACCATCAAGGATGTCAAAGATGAGTGATGAAAGAAATTATGTCCAAGAAAGGTACAAAAACATCCATAAACAAGATCTCCATCATATAATAGTCATCCACTAGAATCAAATGCCAAATTTAATGGTCAATTGATGTGATCTTAAAAAAATTAGTGGCCCATCAACATCATCTACTTGAACACCTATACAGACACCAAAGATCATAACAATGTAACTTCACACATGTGCTAATGACTATCTACCTTAATTTCTAGATTGGATATAGATTTGCCACATCTACCATTGCATTCATGATGAGTGGACATTTAAGCATAAAATTAATGAAGAATCCAAGAGGAAAAAAATTTATAAAGTTAATTTCAAAGACCTATGTTGACATTTCATCCTTACACATATTTTTCATGATTTACAATTGCAAAGAGATGAGCTAGTTTTCTTATGTAGAGATTAGATAACATTATAATTACATTACTTCAAGTAGATATGGATACATAATGGATCATAAAATGTCTAACAAAGGATCAAAAATAGGAAATTGGTGTTGATATCATAATCAAGCAAACCAAGTTTAATGACCCTAAATGATTTAACTACCTCTAATAAGTAAAATAAAAGTTGTTCCAATCAAACCATATTGATGCTGCATAATCGATTACTCTTGTAGCTCCCCATTGATTTCAAAACATAGATATTGAGATTTTATTGTGAATGCCTACCTTTGGTGAATTTCTATAGATCATACAAGTTTTGATCAATTGATATAATAAAGGAAACATATATCTTGGATTAGACATCACCATCATAATTAATGTAGAAGCCATGGCCTGAGCTTTGGGCATGCCTGAATGAAGAGACTCCTTATCTCCCTATAAGACAAGAATGAAACCCATTAGATAAGAAGTTTGGGATTTGTATGTGTAGATAAATAAAGGGATTCAAATTAATTAAATCCTAAATGAGCTAGTGCATGTCCTCATCAAGTACATCACTAGGAGAATCTGGTAGATGACCATGTCTGTGATGAAAATATCAAAAAGGGTCATAGACATCACCCATCGAATGATCCACAAAAATGAAAAATTCAATTAGCTAGTGTAATTTATCTAGGAAATACTCACTAATATAGAGAAGTGTCACACCTATCCAAGGTAGATGTTTCAATACCAATTCCTCATCTTCTTTCTTTGCTTCATGTAATGGATGTCCCTAAAGGGAGAAGTGCACCTTGACACAGATTATTGGCCAATGCAATAGTTTCAAAATCTCATCTAGGAAACAAGAGTATGGATCCCTAACACATAAGGGTAAGTTTAAATCATGGTGGGAGGAATCTCTAAAGTTTATTACAATACACCCTCGAGTAACACTAGGCATCATGTAATATTTGGGCCAATACAAAACTATCACCTTGATATTGAATGGAGTGTTCATCAACATTAATGAGTTTTCATGGTCAACCTTCACACCACTCACATTATTCATAAACATGGACATGGTGCAGTCTAAAGTTTTTAGACAAAAAACCTTTGTATCCAAGTGGGTTAATCCACTTCAGGCCATACCGCCTAGCATAACCATCCCTATAATGTAATAATTAGAGGAAGCTACCAGTTCATATTAATATAAGGGAAAGTGTAATATACCAATAAAACATAATTTGGAATCCCCTCCCTTGAAGCACAAGACACACAACATAACAACCTAGATGGATGATATGAAGGTGACTCAAATCATGAGCTCATGCAACTTTATCTAGATGGGTATAGATGAGCTATAAGTCTACCAGGTCATGATGGTAGATATGGCTAGGGATTTCTATGAGAGGGAGGAGGAGAAGGAATTTTTATTTTGGAATGTTATGCGCATTATCCAATTATGGAAGTAGGTTCCCCAAAAACTATGGGTGGACCTTCTATCTTACCCACCTTCCATTGTTGTTGATACCATTTGGGAAGAAGTAGAGTAAGTACAAAGGAGGATTGACTTCTTCTAGTCCCAACCTACTCTTACATTTATAACATAAAACATATTTTCAACCCTTTCAGAGAGCCCACCCAAATCACTTGTGTGTACATCTTGAACAAGACAGGAGGCCAAGGTCTCCCCTATACTGAAAGAGCACACTTTTAGATAACTAACAATTGTGAAAGAAGCATTGTCTTCCCCTGCCTCTACTACACCACCAAAACATAGATTAGTCTTGGTTAGGTGGAAGAAGGCACAAGTTTATAGCTTAAAAGTGCAAACAAGTGATTCACCACCATCACTACAATCCCTTGAGGTTAAAGAGCTCACACTAGAGAAACCCATAGAATAAGAACAAAAAACCTCAAGGGAAGAAGTAGCTCACACAATAGAATGGGGAGTACAAAAGGAAGAGAAGAAGTGATAAAAAGAATAAGTGCATCAACAACAAGCCATTCAATAAGCTAAAGAAGCTGAGGCTATATAAAAGGCTAAGGATGTAGAGGATGATAAATAGAAGTCCATGGATGTGGCTAAGAAGGATAAATAAGTGACTAACGTTGCTTATAAGGCACAATAGGAGAAAATGAGGAAGGAAAAGGAAGCTGAGCTTACTACTAAAGTGAAGGCATCAGATGAAGAGAAAAGAAAACATGATGAAATAACCCAAGCACAATAGGCCATAAAAAATATAAAACATGCACAACAACAAGCAAAGGAAGCTGTAAGGAAAAATGAGGAAGAAGATGAATCCCTATTTCAAAAATAAGTGTAGGCATAGGCACAAGCTCAAGATCAAGAATAAGCATAAGCACAAGCATAGGCTTAGGATACACAAGAGCTATCCAAGGCCATGGCCTTGGTATAATAAAATAAGAAAGAGAAACAAGAAGAATGGGCAAAGAAATTGAAGGCCCAGGAGGAAGAGGCAAAGTTGGAAGTTGTACATCAAGAGCTGAAGAAGAAAAAGGAGGAGGAAATCAAATGCAAGTAGGATGAAGATGATATATAACTTAATCTAGCAGTAGAGGCCACAATGAAACAAAAATAATCACTAGAGAAACCTTAAACACAAATAGATTATCCTACATAGAAAGAAGCACCAACTACAACTTTGATAGGTCCATAACTACCCAAGTTTTTATTGGGAGGTGTCTAGATTGGAGATGTCACAATAATTGGTGATCGATGTACTAATTTATCACTATCACTTAACCATAATGCAAAAACTAGACCCTATAACATCTACAAGTACATTAATTATACTCCCAATAAAGTAGGATGCTTGCTTAGACATTTCTAAGATACCCCTAAAGAAATAATAGAGGGTACAATGACTTTCTAAAAATCAATTGTGCAAAGGCCACATCTTTAGAGCTAGAAATGACTCAATCCAAAGTAGAAAATATAAAGTTGAAGGTATGCCTTCATGAAGATGCCAATATGATCTAGGAGACCTACCTAGACTTGGTCACTCAAGAAATCGAGGCCCAAGTTATGTCTGACTAATGCAAACTCAAGACTTTGGCATCTAAGTTAACAAAGGACTGATGCATATCCCAACAACTCCATATATTTAGTACATTGGGATAGAGCATGAAGATTAAGGAAATCACATTGATAACCTTGTTAGAGTACCAAAGCATGCTGGACATTGTATCACTTCAAGCACATTAGGTCATACAAAGTCTATTAGATTAGAATTAGTACCTTGATGACTCTTTCACCAATTATAGCATAGATTTCACTACAACTATAACCACTAAGACAACCATGGGAAGCCACACCATTTAATTGGATGAGAATAATAGAGATCTCTAAGACTTGCTAAATGCAAGATAAAATGTGCATGATAAATTTTTTAATTGGTAGAGTGAGCTTATATATAGTTTATTTATAGGTCTCTAGGCCCAATGCCATGTAGACAAACTAGATCAAATTGGTGGAGAAATATAGATGAGGGTCAACAATACTAAGGCAAACATGAAAATCATTGATGACTTGGACTTGAAGTAACTCATTGAATATCATGCAGTATTACACATCCTAATATACATGGTTCAAGAAGTGATGATTGATTAACACACAAATAAGATCAACCTATCTTTTTTCTGTAATGAGATTTCTTAGATCCTCAATGTTATAGTCTACAAGTTGCCATCCAAGTTCTAAAAAGTCATTGCATAACACAAGGTTGTATAGTCTAAGGCCAAGGATCCTATTGACCAATCATCATTCACATCAATGCCACCTCCTTTAAGCTAAGTATTGTACAAGTTGTAAATTTTAGATATTTTGTAAAGAATTTTGTTTTGTGGATGAATATTAAGACAAGAGGGGTTAGGTTGGTTGAAAACCTAAAAGGGCAGCCACCTAGTTATGCCAACCTATTGAAAACTCGAAAGGGTGATAGGTTGGTATGCTACTTAGTTGAAAAGCCAAAAGGGTGGATACGTAGTTTGAAAGAGGTAAAAACCAAAAATGGTGCCTTGAGTTATTACTATGAATATTAATGGTCTAACCACTAATTTAGTTTCTAACCTATATGTAGACTCAGATCATCCTACAATATTATATCAGGATGAGATAACATTTTAAGTACAATAAAGTGTTGTGAGAATAAATTAGATCGTAAAACTACATAGGATATTCTTCTGATATTTGTGTAAAATGTATTCAGTTGTCTATATGTATATTTTATCTTATCCTCCATGACTGGTTATAGGATTAAAAGATGAATAGACTCCTCTTTTAGTGCCAAGTATGAGAAGAATGTGAACAATTAGAGACTATAAATGATTATATATATGTATGTTTGTATGAAGAAGAGGGTTTAACCTTTGTTGATATTAATATAGACTATTTGGTTATGGTTACTTATTATATTTCTTATTTTTTACCTTGTTTACACTTTCATGGTTAATGTTTGGATTAATTCTAGTTTATTTTGAATGCTTTATAAATGTTAATGAAGTACTAGTTATTACTAATTCCTATCTAATGCACTTTAATTCATCTCTATTATACTTCTATTTTCCCTGTTGAATATGAATTCTCTGCACTATCTTGCACATTTGAGTATAAATTATCTATCCTCATCCTTAACATGTTTTGATGCTTTAAAAACCTCTGTTAACAAACCTAAATGAATATGTGAAGAACAATTTAGAGTTCAAGTAGTACACCACTTTGTATGTATATGTTGGTGGAGCTGTTTATTCCATCTATGATTAATTAGGCACCAAATTAGCTCATATATATTTTTATTTAGCCCATAATAATTTGTTATGGCCTCCTTGGCCTTATCCATGGCCTTAAATAAATACCCCATCAATTTATTTTCCCATCCACAAATCATAGAACTCTAGTTAGAGGCTCTAATACCTTAAATCAAATAACGTATAATTTTAAAATTAAAATAAAGATAAAATTGAGATTTTTTTATAAAGAAATAAATGATAAATAAAAAAAAGTTAAGTCTAAAATTAGCTTGATGAACCCAGCTATGGTCTTTGTAAACACATCATAAAAAATGGTCTTCATGACTTTTTCCCCTTTGGCTTTCCTATTATAGAGAGAATCCAACCACAATGTGCTCACAAATATATAATTAAGAGATTTTAGTAAGGCTATAATGCTCTAAAATGTGATAATTTCATGTCAAATCATGTGGCTCCTGGTTTCACAAACTCTTTTTTATTGGTGTGCTCTCTCATCAAGCTCAACACCAAAGAATGATTGTAGATGTACTTTATGATATACCTTTCCTCTTAAACCAAAATTTTCACCCATGTCATATTTCCTATGTCCTCAAGTAGGAGATAAATGTAATGGGATAATCACAAGCTCCAAAAATAGGATGGGTGTCTCTCCTCAAGAAGTATCTCTACTGATACATATGTTGTTGCATTATTGGTCACAACCTGGACAATGTTATCCACACCCACCACCATGACTACCTATATTGAAAGATCACACAAATTATTTTAATTTTTAACTTTTTTGGAAACATTAACTAACTTCAAGCACACCAATTGCCCACTTTAAACCACTAGAAAATTAATCAAGGTGTAATTTCTTCCATCTACCCACCCATCAGACAAAATGTTGCAACCCTTCTTGTGCCATATTATCATTTGCTCATCTAAAATAATTTGTTTATTTTTAACAACATCATTCAATATTGGGGCTATGAATTCATGATTAGTAGGGTCTTTGAACCCCTTTCTATAAATGGTCAGATCAGATACCAAATTCTCCTAGTATGGGCTTTCCACCACATTGAATGATATGTTGTTGTAGTATCATAATTTTTCCACAACGAACCTTAATTCATGATGTAATTATTTGTTCAAAGTCATACCTTCAAGTGAAAGTTATGCCCCAATGGTATTTTAAGGAACAAAAGAGCTTTGTAAAGATGAACCTAAACTTTTTACACTAGGTGAGCCCATCTCCAAACTACCCTTTAGGAAATAAAAGACCTAGAGGCTCTAAACTCATCAAAATCAATATTTTTTCTTTCCTATTCATTATAGATGCAAGTGATTTAGAAGTCCTTTTTTCCTCCTCATACGCTACTATGAAAATAACCATCTCTCTTTAAACCTTAAGTGGCACTCTATCACATATCTTCACATCATTTCTTGGAATCCATGCTATGTGGTATTTGAGGTGATTGACCCTTGCACTTATCATAAACCCATAATAATTTCATATGACGAAGTTCATCTTTGGGCTCTCATAACAATGTTTCCATGTTGTGTCATCAACCTTCCTAGGTCTATGGGAAGTGGATGCCATTTTTAAGTTTCTTTGAGGTTGATGTCACCTCACCTTTGGGTTATATTAGAGTTTCTAAAACATATAATTGGTTGATTACTAATGTATTATTGTGATATCACTTCATTAAAAACAAATTCCCATTATGTATTATGATTTTGATGCAAGTTTTTTGAATTCAAACTTAACAAAATAATGGGTATTTAGCATACAATTTCCAACATACAATAATAACACACTGTAACACATTTTGATGAAATTTGAAGTTAAAAATTGCAACATTAAAGTTTACACCACCATGAAAGCTCAAAATCTTAGAAGGTTATATGAACTTCAAGATCATAGTGTTTGAACTTTGAAATTTATGTCTTGTGCAAATTGTAGTAAACTATAATGTCTCACTTGAAACTAAAAGTTTGAATTTTGAGTTTGAAACCCTATAATCAATGAGTCCTAAAATTTTTTTGGTTGAGGCTGCCATCGATCCCTATACATATCATCACATAGTTTTTACTTGTTTTTATTGGTCAAAGATGTATTTGAGCCCTATATAGCTCATCATACAATTTTCAGTCATTGTTTGATATTGAGGCTTACTCCATTTTGTTTATATTCACTATTCAAGTTGTCACAAGCATAAATTTTCACTCACTATTTGAATTTTAAAGCTCATGTGTCATAGAGATTAGTTGGGTAAGTGAACAGAGTGAGGGATAATTCTATGGACATTTACCACAATGCATACATGTTATAGATGTTACACTTACATGTAATTTCCATAATAGTTACGCATCATGTAAAGCTAGGCTAAAAATACCAAACCTAAACATAAATACATTCCTTAAGGTGAAAGGAATGTATACACATTATAACACATACACATTCTATATAGTGAAAATAACATATATGAATTATCTTCACATTGGGAAAAAACACAAAAAATATATATTGGAAGTAGCAAATAGTTTAATAAAATAAATGTTAAGCATAAGGAATATAAATGTAATAATATATATTGTTACATTTATATTATTTATAATAAATTTATTTTAATAAATATAATAAATTATGGTCACTATGCATCTGATAGAGTTAGTTTCACAATTTCACACCTTATGATGTGGAAGATAGTTTTCTAAAATCTAATTTGGTTAATACGTAGGCATTCTCAGGGTCTCAATATTGAACCTAGGGATTTCATGGCATAACTTTTATAATTTATGTCCATTTTTGGAAAACATATAGCCATTTTAAAGGTTTTTATGCCTTTCAAATTGCTTCTCAGAAATTATATGAGCCCTATGTTTCTGAAAATTGAATTTTACAAACCACTCACTTTGAACTTAAGATAAAGTGGTGTGATTGGGGTAACATAGGTCACATTAATGACTTGCACACATCAAAAAACCACTTTGTGTTATTTTCACTTGCTCATCATCACTCCCTCATCCCTAATCACTTTCTCCTCATCCCTCATCACCCATAATCACTCTCTTCATTCTTTATTATCCCTAATCACTCCCTCATTAACCCTAATTATCCCTCATCATCTATAATTACTCCATTATCTCTAATCACTCCCTCATTGACCATAATTTTACCTCATCATCCCTAATCACTAATTCATCATCCTTCATCATACTTAATCATTCCCTCATCTCCCTCATCATCCCTAATCACTCCTTCATTGACCCCCACCATCCTTAATCATATATACTCACTCTCTCATCATACCCAATCACTTCTCATTGACCCTCACCATCCCTTATCATCCCTAATCACCCCCTCATCATCCCTAATCACTACTTCATCATCCCTAATCACTCCCTCCTCATCCCTCCTCATCCCTAATCACTCCCTCATTGAATTACCATCCCTTATCATTTATAATCACTCCCTCATCATCCTTAATCACTCTCTCATTGACCCTCACCATCCATCAACATCCATAATCACTGCTTCATCATCTATCATCATCATCCTTAATAAATTATTATAAATCCATCATTACCCTAATCACTCCCTGATTAAACCTCAACATCCCTCACCATTAATAAATAGGCAAGAAATCAAGTAAAAGATGGGATGAAATTACATTGCTTATATATATAGATTGGGATTTAGGCATATAATAATCCTAATCCTAGAGTTGTTAATCTAAACTTATATCTATATAGATAGGAATGATTGGATACTAGTTGATAATTCCAATCCTAATCCCATAGTTAACCATATATCCATACTATAATAGACTATATTTATAGATAGATAGATACATGGTCACCAATCTAGTAGAGTGTGTTCCAATTTGATAGCTGATATAATGTATTTCACAACCCAAATCGATCTATACCCAACTTGGTCTATACACAACTTGATATATAAATGAAATGAAGGGCATATGACTAAATATAATGTATCGAAGAGGGTCCACTTGGATTTGGGCATGGCCTAGTGGGTCCTAAAGGCCAAATGGGGCCTTGCCATACATTGAGTATTCCTAGGTCCCTAATATATTATATCAAAATATCACATAAGAATGCCCCCTCAACATAGATATATAGGGGGAACCATTTAAAAGGCCCTACCCCAATCTCAAACTTTCATTTCCCATTAAGTTAATGAAATATTTCCCTACCTAATTCATCTATGCAAAAGAGTAAGGTAAGGGAAGTGTACCTTTTTGATATCTAACTTTGCTTCACCTAATAACATATTAGGGGAAGATTTAGTTCTTGATGGATAGTAAGTGTTGACCAAATTTAACCATACAAGTCAAATTAGGACTGCTATAGGTAAAAACTTGATCTTTAAATGTTTTATGGGTCTAGTATTTATCATAGGGTGTTTTATAGTCTATTTGATGTAATTTAATGCCTTGTTAGCCTTAGTCATGGTTTGATTAGTTTATATGTCATTTTGAGACACTTAGTAGCCATTTATGGGTCATTTATGCAAGTGGTATAGTTTTAAAGGTATCCAAGTGTCTTATATTTCATTATAATTTCCAAGAGGTAAAATTACCTATCAATAATATTAGTCCCATCTAAAACTTGTAGGTTATGTAACTAAAAATCATGAAATCAACTAAAAGAAAAAGAGTTTGGCACTTGTACAGACCATGAGAGAGAGTGACACATGGAAGAATGTCATGTAATAGCTATTAATATTCCTCAGACTCATATCAATTATTGATATGCTTTGAAATTTCTAAAAAGGTCCAAAACCATTCTACTCCTTCATCTCCTTTCTAGAGACACATAAATGGTTAATAGGTTTGTGATTAGTATGTCCACTTGGACAAATTCCATGTCAAATTCCTTTTTGAGGTGAAATTAAACTTAGATATATCTATTTACATAACAATAGTTTTAATATTGGTCAATTTTGGTTTATGAATCATCTCTAACAAGTTTACTATGTTTTTATACTCATTATTTCCTGTACCCCATATGTTTTGATATTGTATGGATATTTATGTATAATCCAATTATTGAGATTGATTATAGATGATGTTGGATCTCTCCTTAAATGATATCCATTCTTGGTTTAGTGTTTTAAGATGTTTTTATGATCAAATCTTCTTAGGTTTGTAGACTAGTCTCATTTGAAGATAACATGCATGTTTCCACCATTTTAAAGATCTTCATGCTTTGGTAGTGATTTTAGGGGACGAGATGGGCTAATTTTCATGTTTTAAATGTTACCTTAGAAATCTCAAATTTAAAGCTCATTATCCAAGAAGCACCATACAACCAGTTTGCTCAATGGCTGCCTTATACAGTCAGCTAAGTGAGTTGTGTAAAGATTTGAAACACATTAATGGATAAGTAATTATGGTATAAATGTGTTTATAATGATATTATAACATGAAAAAGTAAGTTAATCCCTAGTTATAACCATAAAGAGCATGAGAAGATAGATTTCAATATGCACACAATTTTCCACCATTAATGAATGTGTACAAGAATCTCATGAAGACCAGTCATGTTGAAAGGGAGTGTCCGAGCTAAATAAGATTCTTCATAATAAAATGAGTCATTTTTAATATTTTAGGAAAATAAAAAATTGTTTAAATCTCATAAACCATGCATTTTACCAACTTACTCATCTTCAGTACCTGCATGTGAAAATGTTCATCTATAGGTGGTATCACAGAGAGCTAGGGTGTCATATGGTAGTGTTGATTCAAGTGGTAAAACTCTCCTTGGAATATTATAATGTTGTATAGATCATATAAGACCTATTTTAATGGCTAATTTTGTAAATTTATGTGTAAAGTATGATTAAAGATGATGACTATAGAACTCAAAGACAAAATCTCTAAAATAGTAAAATAGAGCACCTAAACATTTTTTTTAGGTCATATGGAAATGTTACTAGGGGTATTGATGAATAAAAATTCACTAATATTATAAAATCCAAATAGGAGTCCAAATTTAAAAAATATGGAAGTGATTTTGTCCTTTGATTTTATTACTAAGGAGGCCTAAAGATGCCCCTTTAACCACTAAATTTAGGCAGTGAAACCTACAAGCCTTGAGCTATAAAGGGACTCTTAACCAAAGTTAGTAGTATTAGACAATTAATTCATGTTTAAATGGTTTTATATGGTTGGAAATAACAATTAATATCTATGGGTCATTCAGATAAGTTATGAGGTAGGGTTTTGTCCTCATAAACACCTATAGGTGCCTTACCTATAGACCATTCACTTACAACCAAGGGTCAAATTCCCACATCATCCATAGCAAAGGGATTAATAATGGAAACATAAAAATAATTTATTAAAGATGATTTAAATTATATTATAGGACCCAAAGGTGATGTGGCACATGTCCCAAGTTGATTTCTCACCCATAGGATTCTACTTATCTTAGTATAGTCCACTATAGTTGACTGTATGCAACCGTGAACTAAAGAGTGATGTTGTGATGTTTGTATTACATAAATAATAGGAAAATTGGTACCAATATATGTGTAATGACCCTAATATAGTTTAAATAAACCTATGAACATTACCTTTAGCCTAAATTATGTAGGGATTACCTACATGAAAGAGAAACACAATCAAGAAATTAACCTCAATCAAGGCTAATAATAGTAAGGTAGGAACCAAACATAGTTTAGAAAAGGGTATAATGGTTTAAATTATTTAAAGAGACATAAGATAGGTAATAATTTTTTTTTATACTCTAATTATGGGTACTAAGCAAAGAAATGACCCTATTGATATAATACACATTCTAGAGTGCAAATCCTGCATACAATCTACCTTCTTAGGAGCCTATTTTGGATTTTGCAAGTGTTGAAAGGTAAAATGATATAAAAAAGGGATGAAATTTTATTTATAATGTATTTATAACTTGGATAATCCCATTCAATGATCAACTAGTTTTATAAAATAGGGGAAGTGCCCTTTATTTTGTCTCTGACAAAAGGCACTCCTTTTATGCATAAATTCTACTATTTTTGAGAATGGGAATGATATAGTGAGATAAGGGATATTTTAACCATTAAAGGAGGTTTTGGAAGTTATAAAAATCCTAAATAAACATGATATTCCTTACACAAAGGGATGAAACTAAACATGATGCTCTAAACCCTCTAGTATGCAAACAACTCTATTAGGTAAGGTTTAAGTCAAGTGCCCAAATGAGAGGTCATTTTAATTTCTATATATATGAGAGAATTATAACATATTATAGCATGAATTTAGGGTAATTTTATATGTATCCAATATTTTATAATGTAGGTAAGATCATAGTAAACTTCTCTTTGACTTAAGGCCAATTCAAGCCTGTAAGAAATGAGGAATCAAGCTCAATAGGGCAACTTTGGAAGTTCATATCTTCTCTGAGGATGTGCATGGAGGTCAAGGGAGTTTAGAGAAGTTGAGAGGGTTCATATAATTTTGTATTATGTATTTTTTTTAAAATATATTGTTACATCTTTATGAATGAAGATTAAGGGCTTAAACGGTCTAAAACCCTCGCAAACCAAGGATAAGGCCTTGATGAAGGAAATGAAGATGGAGAGCTATCCTAATGGTCCATAATGGGAATAAAAGTGATTGAAACTTGAATAATACTATATAAATGTCATCCCCATCCTTTTTTACTATACAAAATTATATGGATGGAGTACAAAATAATGTATTTTTGATAATTTTGTGTTTTACAGGTTTTAGGAGTCTAAAGATACCAATCACATGAAAAGAAAATTTGAGACTTAAGATTATTCCCCATTTATATTTAATGATTTATAAAAAATTATAGGTTCCTCAAAAATAGATCTCATCTTAGTGAGTCAAAACTGATATAGTGAACATGATAGTGAGAAGGGTAAATTTTTTTAAGTAAGCTAGTTTCTTTTGTACTGTACAAAATTCTATGGATGGAGTACAAAATAAGGTATTTTTGTTAGTTTTATGTGATTTTCAGGTTATAAAAGGAGTCTAAAGATACAAATCACATGAAATGAAAATTTGAGACTTAATATTACTCCCTATTTCTATTTAATGCTTTAGAAAAAATTATAGGTGCCTCAACAAGAGATCTCATCTCAGTGAGTCAAAATTGGCATAATGAACATGATAGTGAGAAGGGTGAAAACCTTTAAATAAGATACTTTTAAGGTGTGAATGATTCTTCTAAGGCCATGGATGGACTTTAAACATGTCTTTCACCCCCTTTTATATATTTTCATGAGAAATTTAAGCCATTTTGGGATCTAGGTGTGTAAGGTGTGTGAAAGAGGAATTTCTTTGACTGCACGTAGTGATGGATCATTTTCAGAGGAATCAATGTGATTAGGAATGAGAAAAATTCATGGAAAATCATGACCATAATCAATCCATATTATTACAATCATTATACCTATCCTAGTTATTTTTGGGATGTTCTAAAAGTGGTGAATGATGAAGACAATTTTATGAGCCAAGAAAAGGAATTTCATGTTACATTTCAAGAGTTTCATGCCTTGGATTGATAATTATACTCTATAACTTTGCATGATAAATTTAAAATTATATTATAATGTAAATTTAACTGATTATCTTATCTTTATACCTAGTCTTGTTACCCTTGGACTTCTCTCTTCTCTTCTCTCTCTCTAGTTTTATAAAAACTAGCCATTTTGGCTATTGTAAGAATGCTCCACCTGAGTATGGAGAAGCCCTGATCATTTGTATACCATGGATCAATAAATAATATTAATTTTACCTCTTATATGATCATTCATAGTGTATTCACTTAAATTATTGATCTTGATTCATTGATGACTATTATTTCCTTAGCATTGTTATCTAATTCTCTCACCTATTTACAACTTAAAAACTTCTTTTTATAGGTCATGTGAAGTGTTTTATGAAGTGTCAATGTTGAGTGAGTTAATATATTCAATAGTGTTATTATAATCCTATTTTCTAATCCTCCTAGCCTAAACATTCTTTAAAACCTCATAATGAAATATTGATGTGAGAAGATTTAGGTTAGAGAAGTGTATGCCTAGTTAGTCTCTTGGTTTCATGTGTGACATGAAGCTGGTTGGTAGTCATCAATTACTTTGGTATATCACCACCTTTATGATTGTTTACTTTAAATTTTATCTCCCTTTTCCTTGTAATCATAGGTTTAGTAGTGATCTAAAAGTGGTACATCAAGGGAGCTAGCCCTATCTAAAGATTCACCTCATTCTTAGGCTACCCACAACCTAGAGGTGTTTAAATTGTGCCAATTGGATGAGGAGAGATGAGACATATACTCAAAGGGTAAAAATACAAGTGACAAGAGTAAGGATTAAGGCACAAATATCAAGGAAAATTTCCTTCCTAGTATCTAGCTTCACTTTGCTTTTGGATTAAGGCATGAATATTAAGGGAATATTACTTTTTGATAAATAACTTTGTTCTTACCCTACCTACTTAGTTATGTCCTACTTGAGAAGACAAGATAAAATTAATTATTAATATATAGTTTTGTTCTTATCATACATATGTTCATTTTCTAGAATAGATTTTTAGATATCAATGAAATCTTGCTTCCTGATCTATAAATTGCATATATTCTTTCCCTACCTACCTATCTATGCCCTACCTACTTATCTTCTATTGTTGGTAAGAGAAGCTTGCTTCTTGATAGATATAATAAGAAATGAATTTTTAAATCATGTTATGCATGTAATATATTTAAATAACATTGAGTATGACCTACCTAATTTACCTATTTGATTATGCCCTACCTACTTTACCTACTTGAGTATGGCCTACCCAATTAAATTTCTGATCCATATATTGATCTTGAGTATGCCCGAACTAAATACTTAAGACATATCTTGATTTGACTATTCCCTACCTACCATATTGCAGTTGAGTATGCCCTACCTACCTATTATTCTTTCCTTACCTACTTGAGTATGCCTTACCTAACTATCCTTATTTCCATAACTACTTGAGTATTCCTTACCCAATAAAATACCCAAGCCATATATTGATCTTGAATTACCATATATAATTTTGATTGTATATATATTACTTGACCATATATTTAATATTTGATACCTAATTCAATACCTAATTAAATACCCAAGGCATAACTTGAAAGGATAGGGGTAATTCTAAACTATTTAGAGAAAGGAGTGATTAGGGATGATTGACCAGTCTCATGTACTTGTCTAAATCTATAAGCTCCCCATTCCCATCCCCATATAGATAAAGGAAAATAAATGGGAATGGAGGGAGATGGCCCAATAAAGAATATTATATTATATATGTGATTATAGTATAGGTTCCCCTATCTATATATGGTTATAATAAAAGGAAAGGTGCTGACAACATTTAACTCCCCCATTAGGGAATTTTTGTTCTAAGACTTCACTCCCTATATATAAATTGTATGTATGCTAGGTTTTACTCCATGAAATTAATGGAAACCACCATAGAAGAGATCTTAAGATTCCTTGATCCCCTAATTTCAAGACTTAAACTAGACCCCAATTGATCTTTATAATCCCATACCTTAAAGGGCACTGGGTTAATAGTTGGCTAGGTTATCAACCCAAGGAGAGGATTGAAGGAGCAATATAAACCCTAGACCTAAAAGAACTATGGGTTAATCAACCATTTGAATTAAATATAAGAATGTAGTTACTTATCTGAATGGCTTGAGGGGGAGAAGGGGAGGAGGAAGAGCCTACCATAATGACTAGATTGACATACCTCCTCTCCCTTTTAGTGAAGGAGGGCCATATAGAGTTGAGTTTAATTAGATCTATTTTGGGGAGGAGGGCATAATTCCCACATACCCATACCCTAATATAATACCCAATATCATAGTCACCTCTTGTCTATAGACATGGCCCAACCATATATAAATAGGTTATTTGGGAACTATCCCTTATAAAATATTGCAGTTGATAGAATAGAGCGCTACCCTACCCATATAGTTTAATTTGGACTGGATATGTTTAGTGATGTACATAGGGTTGGATATATAGCCATGGTTAGATAGATGGGCATAGTTGGTGTTGTCAATCAGACATCCACCCCTATGAAGGTAGTTTTAGGCCTTTAAAGTCTACTAAAACATGAAGACAATACTAGGCTATGGGTGACCTAATTAGTGGATTGAATCTCTAGATTCTAAGGGCTAGCTCCCTTTGGTGTCTCAATTAAGATCTTTGCTCTACACTAAAAACTACCATGAAAAGAGAGATAAAGTTGAATGAAAATCCTATCTAATGATGGTGACACCTATATTTTTTTATTGATCCACTCAATTTGAGCTCCTAAGAATAAGGATTTAGAAAAGAAAAGCACTAAACTTCAACTCCAATTGAGAAATATGCATAAGTATTTCATGAAAAGGTTTTATCTGGTGATCCAAGCTTGAGGGAAATGAAAGAATAGGCTTGATTTAAGGTACTAACTAGCCATTTATATCTACTATAAAATCATCCAAGATACATCAAACATAGAACATGACCTACATAAACTAATCAAATATACTACTAGGTAAGAATCAAGACTTGAAAAGGAAGATAAATTTTATCACTTATGTAAATCACTGACATGAATATACTATACCAGCATTTTAGAAAATAAAAATAGTCCTATTAATCTTAAAAAAGGTTACAAACATAGTCTTTGATAGAATTTGATCTTGCCAATAGAGGGATACAATTCAGGGCTAAAAAGCCAACTTATATAGAAAAGAATATAATAGCCAAGAGGTTGGTACTAAAAATAGAAAAGGAGGTCACCTCTTACATTAACCTAGTCTAATTTCTATTATGTCAAAATCACAAAGCCTTCTAAGAATATCTTCTTGTATTTTGTCTTGAATCAAAAACCCTTTGGCATTAAAAGTGGATGGTGGGCTAAAGCTTAGATAATCTACATCACACATGAAATCTATGAAAATCTTGGATGTATTAACTCAAGCTTGAACTACTTTGAAGCTGAGTTGGTACAAGAAAAGTCCTCCTTTGAGTGGAAATCATGAGTAGATGTGGCACTTGATAACTAGTAAACTCTATAAATTAAGAATAGTCAACATAAATTTCATGAAAAAGCTATACCACATCCATATTTAAAACTCTACTTGAACTGATATAAACATTTGAAAGGCTTAGATTAACAAGAGTGCATGTATGTAATTTTGTGTTGATTTATCCAATGTTAAACTCCTTGAATTCTTCATGCAAATGAGTCTTCATTTTAGAACTAAAAGAGTCATGTTTGAAATAGATACATGTCTTAGATGTGTCTAATCCTATTTATGGGCCACTTTGCATGTTGTATAATGCATTAATTTGTTTATTGGCTATTGAAATCTCTTACATTTTTTTATAGCTCTTTTCAGACAAATTGTTCATGGCTTTCTTATGTCTACTTTCCTTTGGAATTTTTTTGGCCTTTCGCTTTTGCCTCTGCTTTATCATGGACTTATTTGTTTTAGCCTTTTATTTTTTTCCTTTTAATTTAGACAACTCCCTTGAAAAAAAAGTCTGAAGGAATTTTTATCCTTCAGGCTTTTCTTCAAAGACTTTTCCTTTCCATTTTTTCCTATATTTTGGCCTTAGGACTTTTCTCTTCGTGTTTAGTCCCATAAGAATTGTTCATTTCCTTTAGATGAAAAGTATAAAGGAATTGTCTTGAGCCTTTATCTTGAACTATTCCTTCCTAAATTACTCTTCGAGATTTTAAAAGTGTCTACTCACTTCGTTCGTTTCCTTTAGACAAAAAGTCTGAAGGAATTATTTCCTTTTTCTTGATAACAACTTTATCGAAGGGAAAGTACCCTTTGGCATTATAAGAAGTGAACTTTATTGAAGGGAACATACCCTTCAAGATTCTTGATAATTTTTCCTTTAGACAAAAGTTTGAAGCAATTGTTTCCTTTGAGATTTTTGTTAAGAACTTTCTCAAAAGGAAGAGCCCTTCAGGCTCTCTACAAGTGACCCTTCAAAATTATTACAATGGATTTTCCTGAAGGGTAGGTGCCCTTCAAGTTTTTTGTAATGGACTTTACAGCCTTTCTAAACTGCCCTTTGGCAAAAATGTATCTATCCACCTGCCATTCAAATTTTTAAAAATGGTCCACTTTTCCATAAAATTGACCCTTCAAATTTTTGTGAATGGTCCTTTAGCCTTTTGGGAGTGAATTTTCCAAAATGCACATACGCTTCAAAATTATTTGAAATTAACCTTCCCAAAGGGACACTTCCCTTCAAGATTCTTGCAAATGAACTTTCCTGAAGGGCACATACCATTTAGGATTCTTGTAATGTCCCTTCAACATTTTCCAAGTGACCTTTGGGATTTTGTAAAAGAACTTTCCCAAAGGGATTCTACCCTTCAGGTGTTTGTAAATGTCCATTTCCTTTAGACAAAAAGTCAAAGGAATTAAATATTTGGGATTTTTGTCTTTATCTCTTTTATTTTGAATTTATTTTGAGGCCTTTATCTTCCCAAAGGAAATCCTTTGAAACTCTATTAAGTGCCTTTGCCCCTTGAAATGCCTCCTTCCAAAAGGAAAAGACCCTTTAGACTTTTGCAAATGCCCTTTAGAAGAATAAAATAGACCCTTCGACTTCTTTGAAAGAAATGACCTTGCTTTTGAAGATGTCCTTTAGGATTTCTATTTGGACAATTCTCCTAAAAGAAAGAGACCATGTAGACATGAATAATTCCTTTAGACTATTCAGGACCCAAAATTGATTCACAAGATGAACTACAAAGTTTCAAATGGTAAAGGTTATAATTTTAACCTATAGGGTCAAAATTATCAATATTTTGGTGACTTAGTTGGGAAACATGCCTGCTATGATTGAGAACTTGGCTATAAACATGATATTTAACTCATAAAATAATGGTAAACATGGTCCATAACTATAAATCTCCTTTGACTAGACATGAAGTAACCTTCATCCTTTAAAATAAGAAGGGAAACATACAAAAATAAGAAAAATAAATAAACCAAGAAAATGTACAAACAAGGCACTTATTTGGGACCGAAAAAAAAAAAAACTACTATACTTGAACAACACTTGGAGGAAAACAAACAAACTATGTACAAGGAGCTTTACTCTTCAATAACAATGTTTTAAATGCATCCCATTTACTGGGATCAAAATCTTGTCACCATCCATATTTGCAAGTTAGAAGGCACTATGGGATTTGCAATTGGACATTGTGTATGGATCACTCCAAAGGAAGTCAAACTTTGTGTGTCTTCCTAGTTTATCTCTATCCTCATCCCACTTGAGGACCAAATCTCTTTATTTGAAACTTCATGAAGAAGCTCCTTTGTCAAAATATCTCTTCACTTATGCTTGGTGAATATCCATGCCTAGCATGGATTAACTTCTTGTCTCTTCTAGCTCCATAAGCTTAGTATACTTGATCGTGATAGGCTCATTCTCCAACAATTCAAGCTGATACATTAGTCCTAAAGTAGGAAATTCAACAAAAATGGGTAACCTTGCTACCTTACCATATACCAACTTGTAAGGAGAGTTAGCTATTGACCTTTTGTAGGTGATCCTATCAGCCCATAAGGCTGAATTTAGTTTGAGATGCCATGACCTCTGATTTTCTTCAATAGTCCTTCTTATGATCCTCAATAGGTTCTTATTCATAGATTCAACAAAGCCATTACCTTGTGGATAATAGTTTGATGAAATGATAAGATAAATCCCATGTTAGATAACCCATTGAATGATCCTAGATCCCATAAAAGCCATTGCATTATTAGAAATAATAGTTGAAAGAACTCCAAACCTAGTAAGCAAACCTTCATAGAAATCAAGAACATTAGTTTCATTTACTTCTTTCAATGCCACTACTTTTATCCAACTTGTGAAGTAATTTATAGAAGTTATAATCCAATTATGTGTTGAACTTGAAGGAGGATTTATGAGACCAATAAAGTGCAAACCCCATTAGATAAAGGGCTAATCCACTACAATTGATTGAAGAGGTAAGGCTATAAGTTTCACTTTTCCTATAAACATAGCCTACTATTTGCAATTTCTAACCCATGCATGGCAATCGCCAAATATACTAGGCCAATAGTACCCATCTCTCATGATCTTAAGGTCTGTAGTTCTTACAAAAATTTGTCCACCATGTCCATCATGGAATTATTCAAGCAATCTCTAAGTTTGACTTGGTTGTATACATCTTAGCAACATGTCATTGATATCTTTCTTAAATAATACACCATCAATAAGAAAAAATGGAATTGAATGCAACCTAAAATATATTCTTTTTGAAGCACTTAAATGAGAGGGATAAATATCATGTTGGAAATATCTTACCAAGTCATGAAACCAACAAGAAGGTGAGGTATGAACAACTACAATCTCTTCATCATTTGACACCAAAACAACCTCATTAGTCTCTTTCAAGTCTTGAGCTAGGTGTTCACAAAGTCATTTGCCTCTAATGAAATTTGTGACCTTAATTTACACATCATACTCCATTACCTTGGTTATCCAACCAACTCTTTTCTCGTTTATATCTATGTTCTAAAGGAACTCTTTGATGCTTAGATGGGAAACCATTAGATGTATCTTATTACTAGATAATAATTGTCTAAGCTTTTTAAGATATATTATAACTAAAAGGACATGCTTTTCAACAAAAAGAATACCTTGTTTCATACTCTTCTAAGACTTGGATAAAGAAGGCTATTAGCTTCTCCAAAGCCTCATGATTTTGTTGCTTAAGAATGCCTGAAATGATGTCCATGTTAGCATACATATACAAAATAAAATTATTATTGAAATATTGATTTATAAGCATAGGAGCACTAACTATGGCCTTCTTAATATATTCAAAACTGTTTACTCCTTTGGACTAGATGAAGCCCTGATCCTTCTTTAACATGGATATAAGTAGCTTTACTAAAATGGAAAAATCTAAAATATATCTCCTTATGAAGTTGATTTTCCCAAAGAAGCTTTACATAGCCTTTTTGTGCTTAGGCAGGGAAAGTGCAAGAATGGAGTCAATCTATTCTGAATCTATGCTTAAACCATGATTTTAAATAACATGTCCAAGAAGCTTACCTTCATGAATGTAAAAACACACCTTTTGGGATTTAGAGAAACCCCAAATTGCCTACACCTTTTGAACACTTTATTTAGATGAACCGTGTGATCTTCTGCATTCTTTGAAAACACTATTATATCATCCAAATAAACAAGTACAAACCTATTAAGGCAGCCTTGGAATGCCATAGCCATGGCTCTTTTAAAGGATGCTCCAACATTAGAAAAACTAAATGGCATCTTTCTATATTTAAATGTCCCCCACTCAGTTGTGAAGGCTATCTTAAATTGGTCTTCTTCCTTGACCAAAATATAATTGTAGACACTATATCCATCCAATAAAGAAAACCTCTCTAAACCTGTAACAAGCTTTTAAACTTATTCAATCGATGGCAATGGATAATGATCTTTAATTGAAACTCTATTCAAATCACATAAATCAACACACAAATGAATCTCACCATTCTTCTCCCATACTGGAATGAGATTGGCCACCCAAGTTGAGTGCTTGATTGGAAACATAATAGCTGATTCTATGAGCTTGTAAAACTCAATACTCATCAAAGGCTCAATCTGAGGATTGAAGGGCCTTTATCTTTATCTAACCAATTTATTTTCAACCTATAACTCAATGGTGTGTTGAGCCAAACTTGGATCAAATCCCTTGAGATCATTATACTGCCATGCAAATATATCAACAAAACTTGTGCATAACCTAATGAAAGCTTGATTTTATGGAGTATATACGTTACCCAACTTTAAAATCTTAATAGCTACAATCTCTACATTGGCATAGTGCTCTTCTTTTGTTGAAAAGGATGACGTCTCCTTCCGTATCTCATCATCACCACTAAAAATGTTTTCAAGTGTGACCAATCCCTTGGGCAACTTATTTTTTTTTAGTTACACAATCTGATCACCATATTTTTGTAAGTGCTTTGATTGGTTTCTTGAAGAAAACTTAGCCTCCTCTTATAATAATATCATAATTTAATTGTCATCTTCAAACACTTGCCAATTTTTGTGATTATCTAGAACAAAAGGCCTTACAACCACCTTTATATGTGACTAAATTTTCTCACTTTTTATATCAACTAGGATACTAAATTGTGACCCAATGGCAACCAACCTATTAGCATGTTTATTCTCACTTCTTGGTATTGATTGAATGTTAAAAGCTTATAAATCTTCAAGTAAGTACCATATTATATGCTTGTAAGACTTAAGCAATAAATTTTTACACACATTGAAACATATTAATTGGTGAACTACGAGTTCACTATCACCAAACACTTGCAAAGAATTGACTTTGATCTTCCTAGCCCACTACAAACCATGAACTAGTGCTTCATACTCAATAACATTATTTGAACAACCAAAATAAAATTTAATATAAGAGAAATACCTTTGTTTTATTGGATAAATCAACATCATTCTAGCTCTAGTTCCATGCTTATTCCTTGATCCATCAAAGTATAATTGCCACAAACCTTCATTAGACTCATCTTCTTTGACCATGGATAGAATTGGTGCATCATTATCATGAAGGAAATAAATACCAAGTACTTCTTCAATAAACTTGTAGGGACCATGCTAATGTAAGGTAGAAGCCCACTCATCAAGGAAAAAATTTGGAACTCCACCCAAAGGTGATTCACTTTCTACTTCACTAGCTTCTAGTACCTCATCTGAGATGATACAGTTAGTATTTATCACACTTGACATATATGGCTCCATATGAAAATGGGCAATAGGTTTAGAATGAATTATTACCTTGGTACCATACCTAATTTTGAACATCAAATAAGTCCAATTAGATAATAAATATCCCCTAATATTTGAGGTGAAGTCTCTTGAAAGGCACATAACAAAGTAAGGAGGTAAATCTATCATAACAACATCTTACTAAATAGTAACATTGGGACAAGCATGTAATGTCAATTTAAGATCTTTGTAATGCCTAAAATATTTGTTGGTGACCCATCCAATTGTAATACTCCTTTAGTGTTTGGCTCATAAATAAGTCCACGTTTGTCTACAATCTGTTTAGGCATGACTGTACTACTAGCTCCACTATCCACCATACAATTATGAACCAAAGTATCACTTACTATCAAAGAAAGGTAAAAAGAAGGATTTTACCTTGATTTTAACTCAGTTTTGTCCACCATTTTGATCTTATTTACTTTCTGTACCTATTGATTCACTAGCTAATCTGAATTAGTTACGACAACACCTTCTTTCTCAACCAGTTTTGGAGACAATTTGAGAGTTGAAGATCTTGGATAAACATATCTTTTTATCCTAGAATGGAAAGAGAATCCCACATGCTAATGATGATGTTAGAATTATTCATTTGATATATTATACTAAAATGATATCCATTCACCTTTGGCTATACCTTCTAAAGTACTGGTTGTTCATGAAGTAGAGGTAGTTGATGAACCTTACCAACCTCTATATTCTAATTTTTCTATGTTGTAGGGACAACAAGTTGATTTTTTATACTCTTAGAAACAACCCTAGGAGTAATTTAATCATTTTTTACCTCTTGAGACTCTTTACTGGTTCCTATTTTAGCTCTAGTTATAGATACAACTTGACCACTTGAATTGTTAGTTTCAACACCCTCAGTAAAAACAACATGATCATCCACTTCCCAATTTACATTAATAACATCAGGCTGACTTTGAACTTGTTGAGTCTCTCCTTGTGATTCCAAACCTATATTTTTGTACTAACCTCCTTGAAAAGAAAACTCTTCTTATGTCATTTGTGGCATAGTGATGTTTTGTGATACCAAGGCTTGGTTTTGAGCATCATTGAGATTTGAGGACTACCAACCTAAATCCTGCATCATGTTGTTTTGAGGTGGGGTGGGAATAATGGCCTTTGAAGTGGAAAGAGAATTAAGATCAAGGTCATCATATGGCTTAGCTAGAGTTATAGATCCTTATGCTTGATAAGGTAGTCTATTCTCTCTAAAACCCCAATAAGGAGGCCTTTGATCTTTAAAGAGTTGATAGGTGTTCTAATTTTGTTGTTGATAGGGCCTATTAGATTGATATTACTATTTATTGACCTGAATTATTTCATTTTTAAAAGGCTGTAGCAAGCTTTTAAACTCTCCTATCTCACTATATTGAATAATAGGGGCTATAATTTGAGCTTGAGGTGATGGAATAGGAGCAAATGATGGAATTTAAATAATTTAGGGGGCTATTGTAGAATTTATTTCTAGAAATATAGGCATTGGAGATCTTAGAGAAAGCTTTCCAGCTTGTATCAAACTATTTTTTTCCCTTATTATAACTTCATAAGCATTTGGCAAGGTAGTACCACCCATGGACTGTATCATCACACTAATGTTAGAATTAAGGGCTTTTATATAGTACAAAAATGCATATTCAGGGGATATCTTATCAACACAAGTATTCTAATCCATATCTTCTAGAATCTAAGGTTAAAATTAGACATGAACTCATTAGGAACCCTTGTTATGGTGGTCAATTGCTCAACTAAAGATCAGTGATCAGATTTGTCCTCAAATTAATTGACTAAGGATGCACCCAGTTCATCCCAAGTAGAAATGAAGTTTAGTGGAAGGTTTCTACACCATTTCAATGATTTTCCTTTGAAGGACGAAATAAGCAATCTAATAGAAACATTATCTTCAACAACATTATGGATTGAACAAAGATTATCCACATCTTGGATATACTCAATAGGGGTTATTTGATTTTATCCTAAGAAGAATGGGATGATATTTAGGGAAAACACCAAAATGTTATCAAATTGTGCTAAATTCATTAGGATGTCTCTATTGAGTGGAGCAAACACTTGATTTTTGATGGCCATTTGGGTAATGGGGATTGTAGTGATTAGAACAGTAGGATGACTAGGAGTAAATGCTATTTTTGAGGATATGGTTTTTCCCTCCTAACTTTTGATCTCTTATAAGATATAAATTTAAAAGGAATACCTTTACTTGCTGACCTTGTGGTAACTTTTGGCATGAAAAAGCTACTTGAATGATGCTATGAACTCTGTAACTTGAAGAATATTTAGCTTCTGATGAAGATGAATATTCTCATTTCCTACAAAACTTTTTTTATCTTCAAACTTCTTCAGATCTACAAAATATTTATTTATTGATCCTAGTGAGTGTGCCAAAAACTATTATCAATCAGACTTGCACCCCTATGAAGGTAGTTTCAGGTCTTCACAATCTACTGAAACATAGAGACAATCCTAGGCTATGGGTGACAGAATCAATGGATTAAATCTCTAGATTCTAAGGGCTATCTCCCTTTGGTGTATTAATTAGGATATTTTCTCTACACTAAAAAATTCCAATAAAAGAGAGATAAACTTGAACAAAAATCCTATCTAATGATGGTGATACACCTATATGTTTTGACTGATCCAATCAATTTGAGCTCCTACGAACACTAATTTAGATAAGAAAATGGCTAAACTTTCAACTCCAATTGATCAATATGCATAAGTATTTTAGGAAAAGGTTTTATATAATGATACAAGCTTAAGGGAAATGAAAGAATAACCCTTATTTAAGGCACTAACTAACCACTTATATCCACTGTAAACTCAACCAAGAGACATCAAACATAAAACATGACCTGCATAAATTGATCAACTATGCTGCTAGGTAAAAATCAAGACTTAACAAGGAAGAGAAATTATATCACTTATACAAATCAATGACATGAATACACTATACCCACATTCTAGAAAATAAAAATAGTCCTTCTATTAATATGAAAAAAGGTTACAAACTCAGTCTTTGGAAGAATTTGATCTTGGTAAAAAAGGGATATAATTCAAGGCTAAAAAGCCAACTTATACAGAAAATAATACAATAGCCAAGAGGTTGACACTAAACATAGAAAAGGAGGCCAAATATTATATTAATCAAGTCTAATTTCCATTATGCCAAGATAACAAAGCCTTCTAAGAATATCTTCTTATCTTTTGTCTTGTATGAAAAACCCTTTGGCATTAAAAGTGGATGTGGGCTCAAGCTTGGACTAATCTACCTTATAAATGAAATCTACACCAATCTTAGATGTCTTAAATCAAGCTTGAACTAATTTAAAGCTGAGTTGGAATAAGATAAGTCCTCCTTTATGTGGAAAACATGAGTAGATGTGGCACTTGATAACTAGTCAACTCTATAAATTAAGAATAGTCAACTCTACTTGTATGAAAAATCTATGCCACATCCATATTTATAACTCTACTTGAACTATTGTAAATGTTTGAAAGGATTAGATTAAAAAGAGTTCATGCATGTAATTTTGTGTTGAGTTCTCCAATGTTAAACTCCTTAAATTCTTAATGCAAATGAGTCTCTATTTTAAAACTAAAAGAGTCATGTTTGAAATGGATGCATGTCTTGGACATGTATAATCCTATTTATGGGCCACTTTGCATGATTTTTAATGCATTAATCTATTTATTGGTAGTTGAAATTTCTTGCATTTTATTTTTGGTTCTTTTTGGATAAACTATCTATGGCTTTCCTGTGTCTACTTTCCTTTTGCATTTATTTAGCTTGTCACTTTTACCTCTAGTTTTGTCATGTACTTATTTATTTTGGTCTTTTATTTATGATCCTTTTCTTTAGACAATTCCCTCAAACAAATTTTTTGAAGGAATTCTTGTCCTTCAGGATTTTCTTTAAATACTTTTCCTTTCAAATTTTTCCTATCTTTTGGCCTTA
The DNA here is from genome assembly GCA_037957365.1 of Torreya grandis. Lineage (NCBI taxonomy): Eukaryota > Viridiplantae > Streptophyta > Pinopsida > Cupressales > Taxaceae > Torreya > Torreya grandis. Next base: position 1,596,039 of record JARHVA010001992.1, on the reverse strand, counting down.
GGACTTTTCACTTCATTCTTGGTCCTATAGGAATTGCTCATTTCCTTTAGATGAAAATTATGAAGGAATTGTCTCGAGCCTTTGTCTTGAACCATTCCTTCCTAAATTTCCCTTTGAGATTTTCAAATTTTCTACTCACATCATTAATTTCTTTCAGATAAAAATTCTAAAGGAATTGTTTCCTTTTTCTTGATAACAACTTTCCTGAAGAGAAATTTCCCTTCAACATTATTGGAAGTTAACTTTCCCAAAGGGAATATACCCTTTGAGATTCTTGCCAATGTTTCCTTTAGGCTTTTTATTAAGAACTTTCTCAAAAGGAAGAGCCCTTCAAGCTCTCTACAAGTGACCCTTCAAAATTATTTCAATGGACTTTCCTGAAGGGAAGGTGCCCTTCAGGTTTTATATAATGGACCTTGTGAGCTTTTTGAACTACCCTTTAGTATAAATGTATCTATCCACCTACCCTTAAATTTTTTTGAAATGGTCCACTTTTCCAAAAAATTTACCCTTCAAATTTTTGTGAATGGTCCTTTGTTATGATCCTAATGTGCAGATTTCACTAAGGCCTCGAGGTTTTGGTATAAAAGTTTATTACATGTGGTATCAGAGCCTCCACTTGGGTTCAAGTCACAGAGCAGGTGGCTACACCAACATGTTAGTGTTCATTTGGGGCTCATACACATAGAGGATCTTGGTGGTATAAGCACAAATCTAGCCTAGAGTCTAGGCTTCAAAAGCATGGTGGGATGTTATGATCCCAATGGGTGGATTTCACTAAGGCCTCAAGGTTTTGGTGTAGTAGTTCATTACATCCTTTGACCTTTTGGGAGTGACTTTATTGAAAGGAACATACCCTTCAAAATTCCTTGAAATGAACCTTCCTGAAGGGACTCTACCCTTTGGAATTCTTACAAATCAACTTTCCCAAAGGACACATACCCTTTGGGTTTCTTATAATGTCCATTCAACATTTCTAAGTGACCTTCAAGTTTTTGTAAAAGGACTTTCTCAAAAGGATTCTACCCTTCAGGTGTTT
>JARHVA010001992.1:1540000-1585000 GCA_037957365.1 Torreya grandis | reverse complement strand
ACATTGCATGAAATAAATCAGATAGCACTTCAAACATATATTTTTACTACTTTTTAGTGTAATTTAAAAGGAATGCATACATATTATAATGTATACAAATTATAACACAAATTCATTATATTCAATTTAAATTCAAAAACCAAGAGTTTTAGCTCATAAATGGCTTGGATTACTAAGCCAAAGGATTGGACCTATCAACATATAGCTAAATCCAAGAGTTTTGATAGAAAATAATAAATTAAATTTCCATCATGAAATACACTAATAATTTTAATGATAAAATTCATAAAATTATTACCATGATGATGAACATACTCTCCTCTTTCCAAAGATATGTTTTTTATAATTTTTGAACTATTTTAAGGTTTCAATATATTTTGATTTCTAACTATGAATTTTTTAGTCCAATGAATGCCACATATATGCATGCCTATATATGTTTGCATATATTTTTTTCAATGATACAAATGAAAAAAAAAAAGTTACAAACATGGCATAACTCTACATGCATTCAAAAAAAAAAACTAATTTTATTTTTTCTAGGTATTAGGGGGTCGTATGACTGATATTCATTTTTTTGTTAAAATTTTAGGATCTATTTAATTTTAAAATTAATAAAAAACTATTCATCAAAAAATTATAAAAAAAATATAGGTTAGAAACTAGATGTTCTTATCCAAAGTTTCACCAAATAGTTTTAAACAATATCAAATGATGCTCAAAAAATGAGGGGCCACACGACTGTATATCTACTCTATTTTCCTCAAAAAAATAGGAGTTCCTATTTACATTTTATATCTTTAACATAGTTATAATTAAAAAATAAAAATAAAAATTAGTGTTTTGTAAATTAGACTCAAAATTCTACAGTTCATGTTTTAACACCATCCTTGAATTTTGAGTGTAACCATCTCAAATTATCTATAAAAGTTTAGATTTCTCAATTTTCAATAAAAACATGTCCATAGGTAGGCTCCATTTCATCCCCAAATTTTTTTCACTTACCCAGTTCACTCACTAAATGATGACCAAACCCTACTAGAAACTAAATGATGATTGAACAACATGCCAATGGTAGACATGAGTAGTTCATGTAAAAATCATGATGATGGTAGACTGACAAAAATTATGATATAAGTAAATGAAAATGATGGGTTTTTTGTTTAAATTTAGTTATGTTGAGTCATTGAATTTTTACATGAGTTATGGCTGAGTAATGCCTAAAATGTGTTGGTTTTTAAGGTGTTACCCAGATCATGTTTAGTTTTACATCTAACCGTTTAGATTTCAAAAATTGATTTCCAGAGCAATAAACAATTTATTAAAAATTAACCACTTAGTAATTATTTTTAATTCTATAATATGTAAATCATTCTAGAAATAAAAAATTAAGATAATATTAAAGTAATTAAAAAACACAAATGGAATTCCCTATATGAAACTCAGTTATGCTATACTATTGGCGAAACCATCTAGATGAAAAATAATATTTATCTAATTATATAATTTTACTTGTTTTATCAAGAATATTCCAAAGATGTTCCCATTACATGGTGAAGAGGATATTTTTTTCCACATGTGGATGAATGTTACATTGAATTGATCATCACTCTTCTTTGTGCATGAAAAGCCATTGAATCAGGTACATCAAGAACATGTTGATAAGTTACCACGAGTCCTAGATTTTCCAAAAATTGATATCCATTTATGATCACAACTTCTACTTCAAGAAAAAACATAGCTCATAGTAAAACTTGGAGTTCATAATGATAATTGTAACTTCATTAAAATTTAGAGACCTCTAATAACTATATTGTGAACAATGTGAAATTTTAATGAAATTATAAGTAATTAGGAAAAGGAAATGTCCACAATTAAATTTGACAGTCAAAACCATTCATGGTATCTTGATCTAATTTAATTGATGTATTCAAATATGTCATGTATCAAATATTCCATATTCAACCCAGTAAAAAAGAAGTAAAGTATGTACACACCTCTACTAGTTCTAATGAGACTATGGTAATCTATTTTCATAAAATTTCTCTTAGGCCGCTCTACTACCAAGGATGTTAATGATTGTGTTTATGTAGTAGTTAATATATTCTCAAAAATGAAAATTCTTATACCTATAAGAAAGTAATTTTTAACTCTATAAATAACTCAATTTTACTTTAAACATGTTTTGATCTACTTTAAAATCCTAGAGACTATCTTGTTTGATAGGGACCCAAGGTTTTTGAGCCATTATGGAAATCATTTTGTTCTATGTTAAATAAAAATTTGAGAAAATCCATCACCTTTCATCCACAGACTGATGGACAAATAGAATTTATAAATATAATGATAATGCACTTCTAAAAATGTATAATTCTAAGAAACAATGCACTTGGGATTAAAACTTTCCTTTATTTAAAATGATATAGCTCTGACAACTCTACTACACACAGTTCCTTTAAGGTTTGTTTGGGTTTCCAACCTTTGGAACCCATTGATGTAGTTTATCCTATTCTGTTATCAATAATAGCAACTTATTTATCTCAAAAGGAATTTGACAAAGTTGTTTAATTCATTGAGCACATTCATCACATTCAAAAACAAGTGCAAACCATTATGTAATTACTAAATTTGAAATATAAGTATTGCCATGAAAAACATTAGGCATCACACAACTTCTAGGTTGGTGATTGAGTCTAGCTATACATGTATAAGGAAATACTAACAAGACCTCACCATATGCTTTGTCCAATTTAGACAGGACCTATGCCATCACCAAGTAAATAGGAGATAATACTTTTGAGCTCAATCTTTAGACTTATCTTGGGTTGCATCCATTATTCAACATAAAACTCTTGTGTCATTACTTTCCACCCCTATTTTATAATTTAGATACAATGAAGACTCTTCATTAGAATAGGATAAATATAGATTAAAATAATTTAGTGAAATCAAATGCAATCATTAATGCTCAGGTCAAATAGAGACATTGACAAGAGATCCCTCTCTTCTAGATCATCAAATAGGTCAAGTGCCTTCCCAAGGGAAATTATTTATAGAAGTTCTTATTTTCAATTGATTTCAATATCTTCTTATAAAAATACATTCAATAGGGACCATTGTTCTTCAATAAGGGGATATTGATCCATGAAGATCTGGGTCACTATATATTATAGAGAATCACCATTGATGCACATCTAGTTCTACATTAATGATAAAAATTTAGGTGGAGGGTTTCATACCCATGCACCATGTTATTCCTTGTAATTCCACTTTTTCATTACCACATAATTCCTATGGTGTGAGTACTTTTAGGTTGTAACTCATCAGTAACAATAGTCAATGATGTCACCACACTCAATGGTTATGTTGTAGTAGTTGTTGATTATTAGAACAGATCAACTGATGTTCCATATTGTTGCATTACATAATGATTTACACTTCCATTTTTTTTATTTAGCAATATTATAGATGGATAACCATATAAGAATTAAGTTAGGAAGTGTATAAACACCAAAAATATGATTTCTTTGATTATACAAGACTTAACATAATACAATTTTTCTATTACAATTAAACATTAGTTATCACCTTTGTTGTACTTTCTTTTATTTCTTTATGCATTAAACATTCATGTTCTCTACCATCCTTAATTTGATTATGAATACAACCAACTTAAGACATTTTAATTTTATTCAAGTATCCTCCTAAGCCTCAGAGTAGTAGATCATATGTGTTTTATTTTTTCCATGTATGGTCATAAAGCTTGAAACTTTATACTATGAATATGTCCCTAGATAAACATTAATTACTTATAAATATGAGATCATTGTGTAAAAAATTAAGATCTCTTTCCAACGAGACCAATCATGTTTAAATTGGATCTAAATAACTTAGGTTATGATAAAACATCATTGCACTATGATACTAGTCTTGGGTGCTCTTTGTGATGAATTGACCTAGAGACACCTATCAAATTTATTCTTTGTTCAATGGGGGATCTCCATTTTCCATGTGGTGTTATACCATGTTCTTGTGATTGTTATAATAATCTTAGTTTAGTATATACATTATTATAGTTTGTGATGAGTTTTAGTTGTTGCATTTAGTGTGTTATTTTAACAGAACACTAATATAGTATTTTATGTGGATATTGAATCCTTAATAATAATATTTGTCTCCACTATGTATGTGTGCACAAATTTGTAAATAAATAATAAGGAATATTAGTTTGTGTTAAGTTATGAGAATTTATATTATATGTATTAGAGTTATAGTTGATTATATGTATAATGAAAGTCTAAATGGTTTTTGAAGGGGAAATTATATTTTTATTTACCCTGATGGATTTTAGTCTTGTGGTAATAGCTCTTATGAATATACAATAGATAATAATTTAATAAAAATTATTATTTAGCTTTGTTTTTTGAGAGATTCATGGGTTATAAAGGTATTTGTGTTACTATTTCATAGTCATATCTCTTGTATCTCTATCCACTAGCCATCAGAGTATGTGAGGATTTTCTATGCCCTAAAAAAATTCTAGACTAATGTGCTTAGATTCTAAGATCGATCAACCACCTCTATTTTTCATGTAAAAATCTAGTCTCTATCTATTTTGAATAATCTCTGCATCTTTAGTCTTCCTCATGTGTTCCAGTTTTGATTAGAGTAATTTTACTTATCAACCCTGTATGCATTCAAGATTGTTTACAGTTATTAAGGCTATGTATATCCAACATGATGTGCAATGGTTTATGAAATTTTAATTATAATATCACATCCATACACATGGGTGCATTCTTCATTAATTCACTTGTATAGATTACATTTCTTAATTCTTGTATTCTAATAGCTTATCCATAGTTTGGATAAATTATTGATGGAATGATAGTGAGTAATTTTTGGAGTAAACCAAAATTTTCTCATGATTTAAATTGGAATGAGCAAAGCAATACAAATAAATAAACCAAACTATGGTTGTTAAATTTACATTCCCAAATGATCCTTCCTATTCCTATGGGAATGTAAATTCAGCTTATTAGAATAATACAAACAACCTTTGACACTTGGGATCATGTACAATATTATTATTGGTATAAATCAAAGTCTGCATAGAGAAATAGCCAAATACTAAAACAAAATATATTTCTACTACATATATGATTTTATATGGGAAGATTAAAAATATATAAGAAAATTATTCCTATAATTGGGGAGATATAATATACACCAATATCTCACCTAAATCTCCCTCAAACTAATAAACCACTATATTAATATGAGATATATTGTTAACTATTAATATTATATGCGTGTAACAAACTAACCTGTAATACAAACCTATTAAAAAATATATTAACATATTATTGTAAATAAAAATAATAATGTTATTATAAATTAATAATGTTTACACACCTCAACATTCACCCCTTTGTGAACATTATTAATCTTAGCTACACCCCCTTAATGTGAACATGGGGAAAACAACTATCCTATATCTGTAGCTATACTCATGATTCAATGATTTTTTGAGGAAAATCACAAACCTTACATGATGGTTGTACAAATGGCTAACAAACAACCAACACCAATGGTTTTACAAGTGGTTAACCTTAAACCACAAAATAATGGTTTTACAAGTGGCTTACCATAAACCACATCATGATGTGTAGTATATTTTCTAGTTCTCATCACTATCACATTTCAAAGAAGTTACATAGGTATATTCAATTCACTTATGACAAACATGAATAGGCATATAACATATGTTCTTATTCACACCACACTATGCTAAAATTAAACATACAATTGAAAAACAAATATGCCATTAAAATAGAAAGTGGCCTCATCACTAGTGGTTAGCAAGAGGCTATGAAACCTCCAACCTCCATTTCCTCCTTCCTCTAGTTTAAGGAGTAACTTAATTTATTTTTAAGTGTTTGATGTATTCTTGTGCAATCAAGCATTGTCATTTTTGTGGTCAAATATCATCCTGCTCAGTGTTAGCCTCATATCTAATTTAAAAATTCTTTTGAATTTTGATATCTTGATTTTGCATAATTTGGATGTCAGTTTCCACCAAAAGTGCATCCATTACAATTATGACACAAGATTTTGACTCTTTACTCATTTTTTATTTTGACAATATGACAAAATGACAATGATGGATTTTTGACTTTTTAATGACATATATTAACTATGGACCCAAAACAAAATATTGACACTTCAAATTTTTATGACTTGACTATTTTGACAACATAACCTACTTCACATAAATATGAGACAATAATAATATTAACATCAATTTTTAATATAGAAAAAATCTATTATTTGAAAATTTGACCAATTAAAACTAACAATAAAAACTATTTTAACTCTGATTTTAAGTGCAAATAAATTAAATAAACTCTAGACTTAACTTTAAGACTTAAAATATTTTATTAGAAGCTTAATGTATAAACATGGACAAAACTAAATGAATCGACTTATCTAAAATATTAATGACAACCTACAAGAATTTAAACTAAAGCTTTTAACACATTACTTTGTAAATTATTTGACCATTAGATAGATGTGAAATTTACAATGAACCTTTGACTTAAAAAATAAAACTAGACTCCTATACTAAACTCACATAAACTTTGATGTAATATGAGAAGAATTTGGCAGCTTGCCTAGAAGAAATCTCAAAGCCTGGGTGCATGTCGTAGATAAGTGAGTGAAGAAAACTTGATGTCAATACAAGAATTCACCATTTTATTGTTTGCATATATGAAGATGATGAATGAATACCATTGATATAAATTTAGTCACATAACATCAATGAAGACTGAGAAGTATGCCAAATTGAGTCAATTAGTGCAATAGATTTGCATCCAATGAATTCATACATGATAAGATGATTTTGAAACATCTTCATGGATCTACATGGCCTATGGATATACTTAAATTTATATGATAGGAAGTTTCTATATCTAAGATTCAATGCAAGCTGGGAGCTCAGGGCAATGGGTAAAAAAAATGACACACAATAGATTGCTTAGCTTTAGCTCGCTTAGATTGATTGAGATCAATAAAAAAATCACTATTAGTAGTGTAAGATGTGATCAAAGAGACATGGTGCTAAAAATTGGTATATTTACACAATTATGGGGAATGTCTACAAATTTTAAAGACCATGGCATCTCCTTCTTTATTTGTAATCAATTACGCTTTGCATAATAGATCAATAGTACATAAATAACATGCACAACTAGCAAAAAAATCTCAGCCACTTTATATGAATAATGTTGTTAATTGGTAATAATATATTATTGTAAATATACCATCTATAAAAACATACTCAAAAGACCCAACACCAATGGAATGAATATTTCAATAAAATGCACCAGCATAGTATGCCCAGGTAGATACGCTCAATACTAGAAACAATTCAAGAAGATTGTCTTCCATCTTCCCTTGATTCAATAGTCCTATGAGATCATTATGGACCAAGCAAATATTATTTAAAAAATAACAATGACCTTAGCCACATGATTATTAGTATATGTTGAAAAACCATGAATGGAAATAATATTTTGTTGACAGCTTACATATATCAATTTACCACAAAGATCGTATGAAACTTACATGCCATAGTATAACTTTAAACTTCACTAAAATTTCTTATATAAGTATAGGATTCCTCTTAAATACTCTCATGAGTGGGCTGAAATGGATCTAATACCAAATATTGGTATAAATCAGAGTCTACACAAAGAAAGAGCCGAACACTAAAACAAAATATATTTCTACTGCATATATTATTTCATATGAGAAGATTAAAAATATATAGGAAAGTTATTCTTATAATTGAGGAGATACAATCTTCACCAATATCTCACTTGAAATCTCCCTCAAACTAACAAACCACTTTTTTAATATGAAATATATTGTTAACTATTAAGAATATATCTGTGTAACAAACTAACCCATAATATAAACCTATTAACAAATCTATTAACATATTGTAACTAATAATAATAATATTATTAAAAATTAATAATGTTTACACACCTTAACAATTATTACATGCCCCTTTAATCTATAGGGGTCATGTTGAGACCAAGCATTCCTCTAAACTTTTTAAAATTTTATTGTCCAAGCACTTTTGTCAGGATGTCTGTTAGTTACTCTATTGTAAGACAATGTTGCAACTTGACACTGCCATCTTTCACAAAGTGACAAATCAAATTAAAATTGGCATTGATATGCTTGATTTAGTCATGAAAGACTTTATTCTTTATTATTTGAATTGTGGAAGTTTTTTCAACTATGATAAGTGTTGATGAAATGTGTTGTTCTTAAAAATCTCAAAGAACCCTTCTGAGTAATAAAATATCTATGTTTGCCCTTGAAATGACCATATATTCTACTTATGCTAAATAAATTGTTGGCACTAATTACTTCTTGGATTTTCAACTGACAATTTTTGTTCCCAAATTCATTATAAATCTTGTAGTGGATTTCTCATTTTCTTTATCACCAATATAGTCAGAATCTGAATATCCAACTAGTTTGAAGTCTCCTACCCTAGAGTATTTGATTCCAACATTTTATATTCCTTTGAGATATAAGGAACCTTTTTATTACTATGTAATGATTGTCTCTAGGTTGTTACATGAATATTAAATGAATTTCAACAATAAAGGATATATCCAGTCTTATTGTGGTCACATAAATTAATCTGCCAATGAGTTGTCAGTATTTATGATGTTAATTTTAGATTTTGTTCCATGGGTATACTAAGAGGCTTAAAATATTTCATTCTAAACTTTCTCAAAATGTCACTAGTGAATTTTATTGTGTGATGAATATATACTTTAGTTTTTGAATTACTTCAATACCTAAATAGTAATGAAGATAAGCCAAATTAATCATTTCTATGCTTTTCATCAACTCTAATTTGAAATTTATAGTGTATTATTCACTGTTCCCTATGATAAGCAAATCATTAAAAAATACCACCATAAATACAACTATTTTATCAACTATTTTGAAAAAAATAATTGCATATCAAAACTTAAAACATTTGAGGCTCATGTTCATGAGGTGCTCAACTAGTTTATCATAACATGCTCAAGGGGATTGTTTCAAACCATACAATGATTTTTCAAGTTTTCACACCTAGTGCTCTTGTCTATTTACTACACAAACTTTAGGTTGTGTGATGCACATAGTTTACTTTAAGTCACCATTCAGATATGTAGTTTTGACATCCATTTGGTAAACTTTCCATTTGTTTTGAGATATCAAAGTCAACATGGTTCCAATGGTAGTCCATTTTTATATAGGTGCAAAGGTTTCATTGTAGTCAATTACTTCCTTTGAAGTGTACCCCTTTGTGATAAGCCTATATCTATTATTGTTAAGTGAGTTGTTGGACTTGTATTTATTGTGGTATACCCACTTATAGCTAATTGGTTTACAAATGAATAGAGGATCAACTAATTTTTAAGTCCCATTTTTTACCAATACACTATACTCATGTTTCATTGATTTTCTCTAGGGTTCAAGTTTCTCAAATTGTTTAATAGATGTTGATTTTGAATCAAATAGATCCTCATGTGCATAATTTTCATGCATGTATTGCTATAAAAATTGCTCATTCTTAAGATTACATTGGTGGGTAGATCAAGAAATAAAATTCAATTTGAAAACCCCATTAGACTATCCTCATATGTTTGCATTTTGATTTCATGTTTTTCCTCTAATATTACGAAAAACATTGTTAAGCATGTTAGGCATCACTAATTGTATATGGAGGTATGAGATCGATTGCTTTTCATACCTCTTATGTATTGGGTGATGTAGCACCTCAGTTGTTTCCCAAATTTGGTTATATACACATACCTAGAAAAACTTGATATATCACTTTTTGCTTATATAATTTAGTACATATAATTTAAACCCAAATGGTACACATTTCATAGTCTAGATGAAAATAATATAAAAATTGAAGACAATAGGAGAAAATAATGATAGGAGGTTTTCTCCTCCTCATATTCTATAAATGGCTCGTATGTTGTATTGGGTTCTATCATATATATTAGTATCAAATAAATGGATACCTATTCCTATTGTTTCTAGTAGGTATTTAATTTTAAAGAGTAAAACAATCTATATATTCCCAACATGTTAAAAATGAAGACTTAAAAATGTAGTTGATTATGTAGCATAGAATATTATAAATTATATGCCAGTTTCATGACATTAGATGCTAATAAACCTTAATAGTACCTTGTGTAGACATTCCTTTTTGGCCACATTCATGTCTAAAGTGGAATTCAGACTGATTTCTACCAAACTATGTAACTTAAACCTAAGAATCACTGAACATCCCAAATTCATCCACATATTGGACATAAGTGCCCCAAATTGCATCAAAACATCCATATTTGAGGTATTTCCTTATAATTAATGATAATATCTCATGGATTCATCTTCAATCAGGTTATAATCTAGTGAACTAACATTTTTGACCAATTAGGTAGGGCACTTAATTCAATTTTTTGAAATGACCAAAATCCTAACTAGAATTAACTAACTATGTAAATAAAATTAAATGCTTAGTTAAATTATGCATGTTGTATTAGTGAAAATATAATTTAAAAAAATAAAAATTCAATAAATATCAAATGGAAATGAGGTCATGATGATGCCATCATCTTCAAGTTAAGAATTATAAAATATCAACATAAATGCCTTGAAAATGATAAATGTTGAGGCATGCCTCCATGAATGTATATTTAAGGACATTATTTATTTAGTTTGGACTCCCAAGTATAACCCAATGTTATATTAAACCTAATCATACCTAGGTTTTGATTAGTTTGAAACCTATAAATACAAGGTCTCACACTCACTTCCAACAAGCTCTTTTGTCTAAATTTATTATAAAAATTTTATAAGAGAAGCTTCATAGACCAATACATGCCAAGAACAAAACCATAGTAAATAAATGGGAGGTGTTTCTCTCAAGGAAAGAACATTGATGAAGATTCCATTTAGATACACGATGAATAAACCAACTACCATTTCAGCAAGTGATTCAAATCTATAGTAAAGATGAAAGAGATTTATCTCTTGTTCTTTTAGTTGTGCTGTATTTTGTCTTATAATCATATCTCCCCTTATTATATAAGCTTGGAAATTCTTTGTTTTAAGTTTGTTTTGGATGTTTAAGTCTACTAACAAGTGACTAATGTATCTTTTCCCTTGGTTTGTATTGCATACATAATGGCATGCCTAGTGGGACCACACACCCCACACTCATCATAAGAGCATTTTTATACCTCCTTGGAGCTAAGAAAAATTAAATTATACTTTAGTTGCATAAAATTTCCTTCAAATTCTAGTGTTTTTTTAGCTTATAATTAGTGACTTTGACCTGAGAAAAATGACTTTGCCAATTTTCACCATTCTTTGTGTTACTGTGTTTTTAAATGATATCAGTGAATTCATTATTTTATATTGATGACTTCAATAGAAGACACCAAATTCGCATTGAAATGGTGACTTTGACTTGAAAATTTTCTCTTTTGGAAAATAATGAATTCAATATAATACACTAACAAATTCAACCTAAAAAAATGGTGGCTTTGCTAAGTAACTACTTGTTATGTATCCAACGACTTCACCACTTGTTTATAAAAAATAGTGACTTTGATAATTTTAATAGGAAACTTTGCACCTATTAATAGGTGAATTCTCTAAGTTATATGTTTTACGTAATAGGAAAAATGAATACTTCACCTTGTTTTCTAAATGGTGAATTTACCCTGGGACCAAAAACTTGAGACCTTAATAGTTGGAAAATTTTCTTTGTTAAGACAATCTAAGAAAATAAAAATTAATCCTATAACATTTTATGAATGGAAGTAAATAAGAGAGAAGAGGTTTTTCATGCTGAAAAAATAATTTCACTTGTGTTTTGGTGCTTAAAAAACTTTTGCAAACAATTTTTTGTCATTTCAAAGTTATAACAAGTGCCAAACTTCAATCACATTTCAAATAGGTGTTTAGAAATAAAAGTCACATCAAGACTTAGAGATCCTAAGAGCACTTTGATTTTTGTTCTTCTTTTGAAAAACACTTAGTTTTATTTTCTCAAAATAGTTTCATTTTAGTAAAACCTTATGCACATGCTCTCCCCTTGTCCCCTTTAGGGTACTTGGGTGATCAAAAATGAATTATTTAACTTGTTTTATTGAGTCAAACCCAATTAAATTTCGTGTATACTCTCCCCTTGTTCTTAAGGGCTTGGGTAACTCAAAAATGAGCTAGTTCTTCCTTTATTTTTATTGTTTAGCTTGTGAGTGGGAGCTCATTACCTCCTCATGGGTTCTTTAGGTGGACTTTGATCTAGGCTTTCATCTACTATCATTATTCTAACTCCAATTATCTAGTGGGGTATATAAATTATGTGTGATAAACATATGGAATAGTGGTTGAGTCATTAACATAACCAAATGAAAGAGGACTCAGGTCAAGTAGTAGTCTAGACATAGGACTTCACTAAGTAATACATGGCTAAAGACATTATGCAAGGGGCAAAACCCTTTCATAAAAATCTAGACAATTTGAATCCATTAATGGATATTTATTGTGCCTAGGTATTTATAGGCACTTGTGGACCATCTAGATAGGCCAAGTCAAAAATTTAGATTTAATTAACCCCACTTGCCACAAATTATTGTGCCAAATGTTGAGTTACTTTGGCACTCTAAGTTCCTTGCCACATATGAGTTATTAAAAAATAAAGGGGGGATTAAAGAATTTTACTTATATGCACTCTTTATTTTTGGATTAATAATTAATTAATTTTAATACTGGTGTATCAATGGAAGCTTTAATGGATACTATGCACACTTCATCCCAGTTTTAGAGTAGGAATATGCACTTAGGTGCTTCTTATTATTTTTACTTGTATTATTTAAGTCTAAAATCACTTTTACAAATCAAATAAATTAGAATGTCAAATAAACACATGTTACACACACCACTTTACACATAGAAGTGTTATGCTGCCAAAATTATTCCAACAATTTGCCTTGTTCAAAATGAGATCCAAAACCATTTGTGCCCTTTGTTTCTAAATAACATTGTTACACAAGCCATTTTTTCCTAGATAGGTTAGAGTTATTCTCAACCAAGTTTCAAACATCTTAAAATTGTGAAGTTGATTCCAAATCTACCATGGTTATGCCATTCACATAGGCCTTTGACCCTTGTGCTAAGAGTTAAGTTGTATTGTCAAACCAATTTTGAAACCCACTCCCAAGTATAGATCTAAGTACAACTAGTTTACATTTGAGTCTTGCTTACCACTTGGGCTTGAATGTTTTACATTTTTCACTTAATTTGTGATACTTGAGTTGGATTTATAATTAGTTTACCTGGAACAAATTCAAACCTTCATTTTCCAATTGTAAATTCCTTTTAGACCAAGTTCACTTTTAACCTAGTTTCCAAGTTTAACTCAAATAGGTATACTCTTTGTATCAAACAAATTCCATTAGATTTAAGTTAATTTCAAGTTTTGTGCTTAGATTAAGTTCATTTCCAAGACTAGCTTTATGAATTTTACTAAGCACCTAACACAATTTGATTTTTTAACTTAGACCAAGTTTGTTTTACATTTAGATAGTTCAAGACTTTTATCAAAGACCATGTTCATGTTTAACTTATAGGTCTCTTTCTAAGAGTTAAGTGTGTGTTTTTTTAATAGTTTTAGATCTTGACAAAGTTTGTTTCAAGCCTCCTTTTTAGACCAAGTTTCAAGCATTTGAAATGATAGAGAAATACTTTCATAAGATAATTACCATTTCTTCAACCATGCCTCGCTATACACATAGTGGAATTATGTATAATTAGATAATGAAAACATTTTCACAAGTGGCCCTTTTGCTCAAGATCCTTATGGAGATGACATAGCATATGAGATGTATCCATATCCCACATATGATACAAACTATACAAAATAGGGTCAAGACCCATTAACACATTATCTTTCCAACACACCTCCTTATCTAGGGCAAGACCAAGACCAAACTATGCCATACCTTACTAGAATACCACCTAACATGGAAAATGTCCAATAATAGTAGCCTTACTATGTGACTGCTCTAACTTAGACAACTTATAATCTTTATTTGTTTGATTACCATGTTTTGGAGAATAAAGATGAAATCCTTGTTAAAGTAAAAGAGGTAGGTGATAAATTCTTGGTCAACTTTCCACATTAAAGTTTACCTAGCTTGGTTATACCTCTTAGTAATGCACCTACTATTATTCCATTCAAACATGCATCATCTAGCCATAACCAAGCCTTCATACCAATGAATAACCAAGATCTTATTATGCATGAAAAAGGAAAGGGTTAAACTGTTGACCAATTGGCATAAATGCAATAAATGTACCAAACATACTTCAACTTGGATATGAATCTAAATGCCATGACCATGTCCAATACCTCACTTATAGAGTTAACTCCATCAACTAAGGTAAAAACTGACTCACTGGGCTATACAAATGCAAACATAAACCCATTTATGTAAACACCTAAGTTATGGGTATGTTTAAAACCCTAATTATTAGGGAAGAAACTATGGATCCTACTCAAGAACATTTTCAAAATGTGGTAGATAACACACAAGTATACCAAAATTCACACCAAATTAGGTTGCTTTTACAACAAAGCAACTCATAAAAAGTCCCCCCAATAAACACCTTAAGTGGTTCACAATAATAGGGGGTAAGAATGTCTAGTTCATAGAAATAACAAATGAATACTCCTCTACCATCTGCTTCCTCAAATTCACTATAGGTATCAAGTATCCAAACAAAGACCAACACCCCACCCCATCAGGGGGTGACCAATCCTCCACCTAAATAGGTGGTGAACACTATTCCACCCAACAGGAGGTAACTAACATTCTAGGATAGTATATATCCACTAATTTGCCACCACAACAAGTGGTAAATCCATTTCAAATGTTGTCTAATTAACAATGTATCTTATTTAGTTAATAATATTTGACAACTAGTAAGTAATAGGTGCCAAATATTCAATAAGTATGAAACATTCAATAAGTGCCAAACATGCAATAAGTACCAAATAGGTAATAAATGTTCACTCAAAAATAGGGGATTAAACTTGATAGGCAATCATTTCATTTTGCCTAACAAATACCTCATATCTAACAAGGGCCTAACATGCAATACCTTCAATAGTAGACTTCTACCTGAAAATAGGTGCATATTTTACAATAGGGTTTGTCTAGTCAATAACATGTTCCTATTCAAACCTACCAAAAATAGTACATTCCAAAAATCCAAATGATGCCGAATTCTAAATAGAATATTTACCAGTAACACATATCATATCAACAATACAATCTTGACCAAAAGATACATATTTCATGTCAGTCAATCAACCAAGCTAATATTCCATAATACCACATTAATCTATTATACATTAAGGTAATACACCTTTGATCATCCAATTTTAATTGTAACAAAATGTACCATCTAGCTTTCTATCCCAATAATGATGACAAATAAAGTATGCATTACAACTATTTAGACTAGGAAGCAAAAAAATAGTTTAAACTAGATGAGGTATGTTCATATCCATTCAACATGGATTACCTTAAAATACCATTTCCAAAAGGTTATGAGACACCAAATTTTGATAAATATAAGGGGAAAGGTGACCCTAGGGAACATTTGAAGGAGTTCTTTATTGCTTGCCAACTAATGGCCTATAATGATATTTACTTGCTTATACTTTTCCACATAATTTTAGTTGGATAGGCTTCAAGTGGATTCTAAAAATGTCAAAGAATTATGTATCTCACTTTGATGACCTTTTAGACAAATTTGTATAATATTTCTCCAATAATATTGAACATGGATTACTATGGCTGATTTAGGTTAGGCTAGACAAAGGATTAATGAAATCTTTATAAGTTACTTATAATGGTGGAGAGCACTTGCAAGTCATTTCATGCACAATTTACCTGATAAATAGTTGATGGTTATGTTTACCAAGAACGTACATAGTGAAATATATTATCAACTTGAGTTTTAGTGTGCTCAAATGTTTGAGATCATTGAAAATGGTATACAAATTAAAAAGGCCCTTATCAATAAGGGGATAATCAAATTGCCTTGTCCTAATCAAAACCAAAATCAAAACTAGAGCCAAAATTTGAATCAAGGCCAAAACTAAGCCCAAAGTCCAATTTAGATGTAGGATTATATGCCACCTTAGGCCAATATTTTAAAAAAATCCAAAGACTATAACCATAACAAGAATGTTGTCAGTAATGGAGTTATCGAGTCATGCCATGTCCAAATGGTGCAAACACCATCTTCATAACTTACTCTATATAACCAACTGATTTCATATACACATTCTATTTTGCAAGTATAAATAGTTTCATAAATATATCCCATTCCATGTATGCAATCACTCTCACCTGCTCTATTAAAAACACCTCTTCTAAGAAGAAAACCTTAGGTTAAAGTCTTTAGTGATCTTGGAGAAACAATTAAGTTGGTTAGCCACCACTAATATGATTATTTGGCCCATGTCTAAGTTTTTCCATGAAGGTGTTCTGTTCCTTGATTGGTACAAATATCATGAATTCTATTACTATCATCGAGTAAAAAACCACTCCATACATCAACATGTGCAATTAAGACACCTCATTCAAAACATGTTAGAAAATGTAGAGATGTAACTAGATAACAGTGCTTCTACGTGGGTATTTACCAAGATCCTTTTCTACAACATAAAAACAATAATCATAATAAAGAAACATAATGGCCACCTCTACCTACACAAAAAATAAATAATAATAGCAAAAATAATAATAGTAATAGTAACACAATGGTCATAACCAAGGTCAAAATCACCCTTTTAACCAAGAGGCCTATCACGCTATTGCATATGACTATGGTAAAGTTGTAGGTTATATTTTATGTGATCATATAACTACCACCACCATTAAACCTAGACAAAATTTCCAATTGGCATGACCATTTCCTAACAATGCCTATCAACCTCCTTATGTCAGTAATTCTCCATTGACCTATGACTACAACTAAGTGCAATAGAAATCAAGGATTACCATCCCAAGCCTTTTTCCTTCTCCTCTAGTTATAATGAACCTTTACCCAATATGAATTGCATAATCACATCTTGGTGGACTAAAGTCACCATTCCAACCCCAAATCCACCTTTTACCAATGAGCCCATTTAGTCCACCATACTAGCTAAGAATAAGCCAATTAACAATGCTAAGGAGAAAACATATAATATTGTGGAGCAACTGTAAAAGATGCACACATAAATATATATTTTAGATTTATTGATTACTTATACTATACACAAAAATATACTTACAAAAATATTAAGCCAATCCCAAGTACTAAATGACATTACATTAGACAATTCTAAGCTTTGGTTAGACACATAGCTCCTGGATATAAATCAACCTTTATCCAAAGTGATGTGTCATCCCTAGGGCCTCTCTACAATAACCCATTGTATATAAAATTTATCATAGCATAACACAATGTCAAGAGTGTCCTTATAGAAAAAGGACAAAGCCTTAATACTGTGTCTTTACAATTAGTCAAGCATTTAAGATACATGACAACTGACCTTTAGACAAATATAATTATCATTAAGGCCTATGAAAATGAAAAACAAGAATCACAAGGAATAATTTATTTTCTAGTTATTTTTGGGCCCTTGATCCATACCACACTTTTCCATGTGATGGATCTATATCTATCATACAACCTACTTCTAGGTTGACCATGGATACATGAAATCTAGGCAATACCTTCAATATTACACTAATGTATTAAGTTCCCCAATTCTAGGATGGATGTAACTATTATGAAAAACCTGCATCCATACTGATTCTACAAATGTCTTGAGGCTAAGTATAAAAGTTATAATTACCATTTTGGCCTAGACCCTAAGCCTAATAAGGACAAAGACATACTTGTTGAAATGTCAGATACTAATTATATGACCCTGTTAGCCTTACCTATACTTCCTCTATGCCCCCTCCTAAAATATCAAATCATTTTACCATCTCTAACAAAGGCCTAGGATAATACCTTATACATAATGTATTCCATACAACTAGCCTTCCATAGGCCCCTAAATCCTATGGAATACCCAAAGCTTAGGTTGATTGCATGGAATGATGAGAGAAAGACAAGTTTAATGCCTTAGATCCTATTATTTTCACACTAATCACTAGCCAAGAATAAGACCCACTTATTGAAGATGACTATTGGATTTATAATGATGACTTGGTTAAATAATAATAAAGCAAAAGGTATCCCATCCCTAATTGGATCATAGATAATCAAGCTTATGAAGGTAGAGGCCTAGGGGAAAATTAACAAGGTACTATTGAGCCAAGTTATATAACCAAGTAAAAAATAACTCATGGTACTATATTTAAACCACTTAGGGGTGACCTTGCATACCTTATCCATGTTCTTATACCAATGAATAGCAATGATGATGTTGATAATGACATAGAGTCTGATTATAACGTATGTGAGGACTTAGTTAATATCAAATTATTCAACTGTCATGCTGTATGTATCATTATGACTATCACGCATCCTTACCCACTTTTCCTTCATCATCCACAATTCATCAACCTGGACCAAAAATAATCCACAATGTCACTTGACAAGTTCAAAACTGATGAGGCTATTTACAACTTTGTAGGCCTAAGAGACCATATTCTGATTGGAGATCATAAAGAAGATTTATATATCATATTGGATCTTATTACCTATTTCAAAGAGAGGATGAATTTATTTTTCCAAAAAGAAAAAAAAAATCAAACATTAAGGACCAAAAGCAAAAATATCTTTTAAGGCATTTATGGACCAAGATAATAGTAAAGAAGAAGTCCAGTCTCTTGGTGAAACCCTATTTTAAGATCCATTAGATGAGAATGTTCACCTTCCTTGGATGAATCATAGGAGGCCATCAATGCCATAATCATTATTGGGTCTAAAATTAGTGAATAAGAATAATGGGCCTTTGAATAAATTTTCTAAGAGTGACCTAAGGTATTTTTTACATGGACCTTGTCACCATTGGGTTATTCTAATTCATCTTATTCTAGAGGGTTGGATGAGCCAGTTTGACCAGAGGACTTTGATATTTACAACTAGTTCACATCTTTGACAAATCTCTTAGAAGATGGTTTTACACTCCTTATAGAGGGCACTTATGAGGTCAAGATTAGAACAATGATTGATCTAAAATGGATCAAATTAGGTGTGCCACTCAATAATGAGGAGCATAAAGTCCTTGCATCTTTCCTTAGGGAGTTAAATGACATTTTTGTATGGGCTTATTCCAACATGCCTAGTTTTGAACTTGCCTTGGTTGTACATCATCTTTTTGTGCATGATGATGTCAATCTAGTCAAGTAGAAACTAACGAAAATACATCATTGTAATACCATCTTAGTTAAAAAGGAATTGGATAAACTCTTAGATGCAAGATGTATTCATCCTATTGATTACTCATAGTGGATCTCCAATATTATACCAGTTAGCAAAAATCTAGAAGGTATCATATTGTGTACTAATTTTCATGATATTAACAAGGATTGCCTAAAGGATGACTTTCCTTTGTCAAATATCAACATGATTTTTTGAATCCAAAACTAAGTATGGAATGATTTCCATTATGGATGGTTTTTCAATATACAACCAAATCAAAATCACACAAGAAGACCAACATAAGACAACATTCACCACTCCTTGAGGAATGTTTTGATATTAGATCATGCCTTTTGGCCTCAAGAATATAGGGGAAATGTACCAATAGGCCAAAATGGTGATTTTACATGATATGATGCATGATATAGTTGAGGACTATGTTAATGAAATCCTAGGTAAATTAGGACCCGTGTCAAACATCTAGTTGTTGTTGGAAAGATATTTAGAATGAATTTAGGAGTACAAGGTTAGACTCAATCCTAAAAAGTGTCTTTTGCATTAATTATAAAAATAATTATAGTCTTCATTGTCTCTCATTAGGTAATTAAATTTTATCTACCTAAATTAAATGCCATTACTGATATACCACTACAATCTACTTTGAAACATCTTCATAGTTTATAGGGTAAGATACAATCAATCAAATGCTTCAAATCACAATTGGCTAACAAGTGTGATCCATTTACCCATTTGATGAAGAAAGGAACTATTATTTCATGAAATGTAAATTACCAAAAAGCCTTTGACCAATGGAAAGAATACATATCTAATCCACCTATTTTATTCCCACCCATGCCTGATCAGGCATTGTTACTCTACCTCTTTATAATTGAAAATGTCATGGGGAAACTATTGGCATAACATGATGAACATGGGAAGGAACATATGATTTATTACCTAAGACACATATTGGTTGCATATGAGCACAATTATACATTAATTGAGAAATATTGTTTAGCTATGGTCTTTGTAATACATAAGTTACACCACTACATGCTAAATAATAAGATCATTGTCATTGCCAAATTAGATCTGCTAAACTATCTAATTTAAAAAAATAACTTTATAGGTTTGTATGGATAAATGGGTTATGATCCTAAGCAAGTTTGAAATTTAATATGATAACCCAAAGGATATCAAGGGATAGATAATTACAAACCAACTCACCAAAACTCCTCTTCTTGACACTTGTCACTCACATTTGGGTTTTTGGATGAGTCTATTATAATTGTAATAGAAATTCCTCTTAAAGAGTAGCAATGGAAACTTTATTTTGTTAGTTTATTCATGTCTCATGGTTTGGGAGTAGGACTATTGTTCATAAAATCATAGGTATATCTCATTCCCAAGTCCTTTCGTATCAGCTTTCCTTACACCATAACATGACTGTGTACGAAGCACTCATTATAGGGATTTATTTAGTGATACAATGGAACATTCAACATCTAATAATTTATGGATATTCATATCTTATAATTAATTAGGTAACAAACTAATTACAAACCAAGGATGACAAGTTAGTACCTTATAAATCCATGGTGGACACTCTCAAGCAATAGATTGCCCACCTTTAGTTTGAATAACTACCTCAGGCCAATAATAGGACAATAGATGTCATGAATATAATTGGTTATATGATTTTCATCATAAATAAGGAAATATGGTATCAATTCCTCATTTAACATATTCTAGTGCCTACTCATGAATCCTTGACTATCGAAATGATTTGTGATATTATTGCTCTCAATTTTACCTGGTATTTTGAACTATATAATTACCTTCATAACCAAGTCTTTCCACTAGACATTATCTATAAACAATAAAAAAATTCACCCACCAAGCCTCTCATTATACCTTACTTGGACCTTTGATCTATCATAGAAGCTTTGATGGAACTCTACTTCACTATTTAACCTTGGTATAATCTATAATAGTGTTGAGGGAAGTGCATAGAGGGGTTTATGGGGCCCACACCAACGGGGATATCCTTGCCAAAACATTACAATGTGATATTTATTATTGGGTCACCATGGAATCATATACATCTACTTATGTTTAAAGGTGTAAATAATTTTAGAATCATGCCAAATATACTCCATCCCAAACACTCAATCAAATGACTATGCCAGGGCTATTTTTAACATGGGGACTCAACCTCATATTAAAGATTAACCCTACCTCCTTAGATGACTATAAACATATCCTTACCACCACCAAGTAATTAATTAAGTGGGTGGAAGCCATTCCCCTCACTTACATGATAGGCAAGCAAATATCCAAATTTATTTTTAGTCATCTCATTGACCACTATGGTATCCCCTCTGATATTATATATGATAATAGTGGTTTATTCAAAAATAAGGATGTCAAAGCCTCTATGTAGAATAAAATATTACCCAAAATTTTCCCACTACATATTACATATAAGGTAATGACCAATTAGAGGCATATAATAAGACTATTTTCAATATCTGTAAAAAGATCATCAATGATGTTGGTCATGATTGGTACTTGAAACTCTTTCATGCCCTCTGGGCTTATCTAACCAATTTCCACACTCAAATAAGAGCCATACCTTATTCCCTAGTTTCTATCATTGACGCCATTCATCCTTTCAAGGTTGAATTTACTTATTCATTTATTTAATCAGAGCATATCCTGGATGATGAGGATTATAGAGTAGATCATCTACAATAACTAGAACTATTGGATGAAAAATGCATGGCAGCTATGAATAGCCTTCAAACATACCAAAACTAGTTGTGTGGTCAATATAACAGGTCTATAAAACATAGAGACTTTTAGATTGGTGATCTTATACTCAAATAAAACCATAAGTACACCAATGTTGAATGTAATAAAAAGGGAAAGTTCAAGCCTAATTATTTAGGACCCTATGTGATTGTTTATAATATGGCTTTAGAGAATGCAGGTTAGCTACACCAAAAAGAGATGAACTTGATGAACCAATGAACATAATACATATCAAGTGATTTTTCACTTGAGTGACCTAAATTATTATCTATGAGGATCATTAAGTTATGTTGTAACATCACCTTATTTATACCATGCCATATATCTTTCATCCCATACCTTCTTTATTGGCCAAATTTTTTCTTTACCTCCCCTTTTATGATTTTTGACCTTAGTTTTGATTCATTGATACTTGTGACACTTTTAGTGATTGGATTTTGATGCAAATTTAGTGGCTGATTTAGTCTTATGACTTTTTAAGTGCATTCATTCAAAAAGGGGAAATATCTTAGGGTAGTATAATAGTGGTTTGGCAATTTCATCCTTCATTTTAGCAAATGTTGTATATCACATGACATTGTTCCATATCACCTAGGTGAAACCTACCTATGTCATTATTAGCTATAGCCTAGGGGAAACCTACCTGTGCCTTTATTTCCTATAGCCTAGGAGAAAACTTTTACCATGCCTTGCCTTATTATTATTTCATACCCTGCCATTTGCCTATTCATGAACATGTTGTTACTTAGGTAGATTCCTCATTGTGGGTGAACTACAATGGCTTGAGGTCCATTTGAAATATGGAGGCAATACTCAATGTTTTTTGAGGTTAGCTCAACCACCATTATTCCAATTCTCATGCCATTTTGTGATCAAGATAATCCATGCTCTCACTATTTTGAGAGATTTACCCATTATGAATCTCGTTATCTTCAATTAAGTCAAGATACCTAAAAAAACCCAAAAGCAAGAAAATACACCAAAAAACCTCTTACATAACTTATCAACACTAGACCATTCAAATCATATTCATGCTACTTAGGACATGCATCTCTTAGTCAATATTTATAATTGAAGCTTTCACATGGGTCAAACTATGACCATTTCCATTTGACTATTCCATTTTTTGATAGTGTTCCCTCCCATTTTTGGGATAACTACATTAGATTAAGGTTCACACAACCTATGTAAGTATCACTTGGATGCTTGGTGTATCTTGGTTCAGCTCGGATAGTCTCAATGATTGATATCAATCATCATTTTCTTAGATCATTCCTTCTTATAGGTTTATTTGTAAACACTCTCACCATTTTATGAGTCATAGACCTTTCATGCTCTCACCCTTTTATGAGTCACTTTTATGGGTGTTTATGCATTTAAATTTAATAGAATAATGCACTCTAGACCTCTCATGATCTCACCATTTTATGAATCATTTACACAATTTCCATTTTATTAGCTTATTCTCATTCTAAGCCTTAGATGTAGTGAACACTATGAATTATCAACCAAGTTCATTTGTGAATACTCACCTTTTATCTTTTAGTGTGGTTTTAGCTTAAACCATGCTCTTGAGGTTTTACAAGTTCATGTGCCTAACATTCTCACAATAATGAGCATCAATCCCTTTTGTTTTACACTCTCACCATCTTGTAAGCCCATTCCTACTTTCCTCTATGATCAATCTCTTTTAATTTTCATCAATTTTCTTCTATCCCACATCTTGAGAGAACTACATTTGGCATGAAGTCCATGTTGGAACTTGTGTCCATGGGACTATGTAGGCAACACACAATTGCCTAAATTATTTGGAGTCATCTTAGCCACCCCTTCCTTATTCTTCTATTGACCTTAACCATTCTAGTGTCATTATTTATCATAGCCTAGGGGAAACCTTTTGTAGATTATACCTTTGTAATTTTTCCCTATAGCCTAGGGGTAATTTTTTTTTGATTCTACCTTTGTCATTATTCCCTATAGCCTCAGGATAATCTATACCATTGTACGTATGTCATTATTCCCTATATCCTAGGGGAAACCTTTGTGTCAAGCGTTACACTTCTATTACATGTGTACAAATGGTTAGATTAGATGTTTATTCATTTGTAGCTAGATTAGTTGTTTATTTATTTGCCTTAACTTAGGTTATATATTACTCTTATTTTTACTTTAATTATTTATTTATTGCACCTTATCTTGTTTTTTAACTCATTATTTTAGGTTGTCTCTTTCTCTTTCTTTAACTTAATTATTTATTACTTACACCTTAGCTTGTTTGTTTATTCATTAGTTTAAGTTGTCTATTTCTCTTTATTTAACTTAATTATTTATTGCTTGTGCCTTATCTTGTTTATTTATTCATTATGCCTTAGCTTAGGTTATTTATTGCTCTTTCTTGAACTTGTTTGTTTATTGCATTATTTTATCTTAGTTATTTATTTCATTTGCCTTAGTTTATTTTTTAACTTCATTTTTATTTTTTAATTGGTTGATGAATAACTTTGTTTCTTTCATTAGTGTTTTAGTTCTTTATTTAGGTTGTTATTTTATTCAATTTATTAGTTTGTTTATTTTAATTAGTTGTTGATTGACTTTTTCCTTGTGCCTTTTCATTGGTTGTAAGAATATTACATTTGATTTATACTAAGGTCTTGGTTAAACATATATTGTACTTGAGTTTTAAATATTTGTATTCATTCCTACACTTAGTTTATTGCATTATAGTCACACTTGAGATTTTATTTTTCATATATTACACCCAAGCTGTTTATATTTGCATTTAAATTAAGTTTTCCATGATTAGAATACACATTGTTATTATAGTTGTCTATAACTATGATGCATAATATCACAAAATAAAATAAAAAATAGGATAAATGGAGATATAAAATGATGTTATTATCATTACTTCCCCTTGTTCACAAACATAACTGATGTAGGATCATCAAGCTAAGAAACAACAATTTTATGTTTTGGTCAATTAGAGGTCAAATTGGGTCAAAGTCTGATATCAATGTATGTGAAGGGAATTATGAGGTCCATTTATGTCATTTAAATAAATTTGGATTCATAGATTTGTGTCAACAAGTTTTTATATGTTTTCTCTCCAAAATAGGGAATTTGAAAATTTAAATATTAACAAGGGTCTAAGAGGGTCATTTATAGGTTTAAGGTGGTCAAAAGGGAACATTGGTACCAAGGGTCATAAATAATTGTAATAGGTGTTATAACACACATATATATATATATATCCATGTCATAAGGTGAAGAGTTAACTTTAGGAATGATACCCAAAACGTCACATAGAGGTAGTTATGGAAAAGAGGTTGGTGTAACCAACCCAAGAGCCTATGTTGAAATAGAGAGAAAAAATTAATTTTTTGGAAGTTTTATGGAATAGATAATAGGTGAGAGTTATCTACTAATTAAAAATAGGGAGAAATGTATAATAGTTGAAAAAACTCCTCAAAAGGTACCTTAAGTCCATGAATGGACTGTTGTGTAACAAGGAATAACATAATGAATAAATAAATGTGTTTTGTTGTGTGTGTTTACATTCAATGAGTGTGATTCAATAAAGTTATTATTTCCTTGGAAATTTCTTGAAATAATGAAGGCATTAACTCTTGGATGAAGTTGTCTGTGTTGACTCAAGACTATGATCCTAGTCTTAGGTGAGAAGGATATTTGTTGTTTTTTATAAGGTAGTGGAATGCAGAATTGTCACAATATATTTGTTTGTTTATGTTAATATGTTTTAGACCTTGAAATAGTTGGAAAAAACTATATAAGGGATAATATCAAAAGGAATGGCCTTTGGTACTTGGAAACCCTGTAGACTATTATACATAGTTAAGAAAAGAAGACTAAATTTGATTGTAAGGAGATAAACCATCAACATGTTTAGACAATGGTTGACAAGAGGTAATAGTGGTCATTTCCCTATTTTATTTATTATAATATTAGGGTAAAAATCTAAACAGCCAACCTCAAAGTATTTTTGTTCCCATAAATCATAAACCTTGTTAATACCCTATTCTATGTATGACATTGAATCTAAGGTTGAAAGTTGTTTTCTCACAATGTAGTATATGGTATTGGATTAATGTAATAATGTTTAGAATAAAAATGTTCATTGTGAAATGATATTTGTTATTTTTTATACAAAATTTAATGATAAATCATTGGTACACAGTCAATTTGAATGAGGAAACCCTATTTGCATGTTTTAGCACCCTGTTACCTGTTTGCAAGACAAGATAGATACACAAGTGAAAGAAGGGGTTAATAAATTAAAAAGAGATTCATATAAAAATAGTGAATATTTAAAGTGTTCATAACCTCATTGAATTCATTTGGGTGCTTGAGAATGTTTGATACAATCATACATAAACCTACCCTATTTATATAGTCCATAGACTAAACACAGTAAAATTGATCAAATAAGGGTGAATGATTGTAATGAACATGAGTTTGAATGTGTAAAAATGTTTAAAATTTTTTGAAAAGGATCTGGTTTAACATTAGAATATTTACAGAGAGGCAAACCTGAAAGGCCAATGCACAGTCAAGAAAACATATACAATCATATGTATTTTCATTGTTTTAGGCAATAAGTGGACAAGAAAAGGAGTTTGAACTAGTAGAGAAGTTTATAGGGACTAAAAAAACTTTTTTTGAATATTTGAGCTTTTGAAATGATGTGAAACTCTATAAATGAAAATTTGAAAGCCCTTGGGCTTGTGTAGATGCAATGAACCCTAGAACTAGGTTTTTGATCATATAAGGAGTTTCCACCATATAATTTGCATGAAAATTAATACTATAGTGTAATTTGGTCTCCTATAATATATTTTTTTGGTTTTGGATTATTTCTAGGTCTGTAAGATATGAAACCACCACTATGTGCATAGACTAGGTCTAATAGGCCTAGTTTGGGAGGACATTAACAAAGGAAGTCATATCTAGAAGGGGTTTCAAGTAATTAAATTTAAAACACACCTAAAAAGTGATATATTGTGTCTATAATTGTGATTATATATCTATAATAGTGTTTTGTTTTCTCAAATAAAGAGAAATTTCTTAAAAAAAGGTTACAAGCCTTGAGAGAGTATGGTGACCTTGGGGTGTAAGAAGTAGTGATTAAGAGTGTTTAATTCCATGAAATATAATATGAAAAGTGTTATAAATCCATATAATACTATATATGAGAAAATATTGAGTCCTTTAAGCCTAAACCAAGACTTGATCTTTGAAACCTAGGAGTGGTTGTCTAGTGAATAACTAGTGAAGGTGTAATAACAAGTTTGTAAATAAAGTGAATGTAATGAGGTATGGAATGAATGGGTGAGTAAAGTGATCAGTAAATTAACATAAAATGTTCCTAAAATATCCAAGTAACAATAAATAATCAAGGAGAATACCAAACACATTGAAAGGAAGAGGAAAACTAGTTAGAAATAAGGACAATCAAGAACAAGCCAAAACCAATGATTGTGATCAGTAAAGATTGGAGTCAAATAATGATTCTATTGAAGGATTATATCCTTTAGTATGCATAATTTTGTATCAAATTAAGGTAAGAGTGATTAAAATTTGGTTTTGAATTCTTTACAAATTATTGCTTTGAGATGAATGTATAGTGTTATAAGGTATGCATAAGATGACACCTTATAGGGTATTGAGGGAGAAGAGGATGTTGAAAGTTTGATCCATTGAGGCCATAAAAAAGGAATATTATATTTTAAATATAATATATACAACCCCAAAGTCTTTTTATAAGGACAAAAATCTAGTTAAGGACTAGAAAAGAAAGGTTGAAAAGAGAGCATTGAAGATCCAAGAGAGAAGAAGGAAGAAAAATAATCCAAAAGAGATTCAAGGAGGATAATACGATGTAATAGATAGAGGAAAAAATAAGAGGAAAGGACCAAAAGATTTCTAATAGTCAAGGTTGATATACTTGATAAGAGGAAGATCTAAATAGGCCTAGAAATAAAGGTAAGAAGACAAGATGGATATAGAAAGAGAAGTTAAATAAATAAGAAGAGAATTTGGGAAAGGTATAGAGAGGATAGAGATCATGATGTATCTAATAAGAAAACAAGAAATATAATTTACTAGTTGGAATATGAGGAGGAGAGTGAAGTGGCCACTAAAGTCACTTGTGAGAAGAAGAAGGCACAAGAAAGGTGTCTTAAGAGATGAGAAGAAAAAGAGAGATCATCCCAAAGAGGCATGAGAAGAGAGATGTTGCCAAGTGAGAAACATGATAAAGAGATTGAGAAGAGATTTCTCATTTAATTTAAAAATAATAAGATACAAGTGTCAAGAATAACACATGAGAGTGAAGATAAGAAGAGATGGATAATGTCTATGCCAAGGACATTCAAGGAGACTATGTGGTCTCTTATTTTATATGATAACATTGATTTCAAGTTTGTGTTTGTAGGTATGAAGAAAAATTTGGAGAAGGCCAAGCATGAGGCCTAAAATATGGTAAAGGATGGGCCAATAATGTTACCCATCAAGTGGAAAAATGATGATAAATAAAGAGAGCCTCTTGAAGGATACTAGATGATGGAGATGAAAGACATTCAACATGATGAAATTGAAAATAATGAGGAATAATATGATGCATTACCATGCATATCAGCTGAAACTAAATAAATGGTTCCCAAATAGGATATGAAGGTCACCCATAAAGACATAATCTTGTAGCAATTTCCATTGGAGGTAAATGAATGCCTAAATGTTGATTTTGATTACACATATGATGAAGGAAAAGATAATATGCAGGTTGAGATAAAGAATGATAAAATGCATCCATCAAAAAGAGAACAAGTGAAATGATATGTATGGCCTAAATAGATGAAACAAATAAGTGGTGAGAAGAAGGAGATGAAACTCAAATAAGAGGTCAAACAAGGCAAAGGCATAGGTAGAAAATAAGCACAAGTGTGGATGCAAAGAACAAATGGTAAAGTGTATTAGTTGGCATGGTAGATAACAAAGGAATGAGGCATGAAATAGGTGAAATTAGAAGCAAGTGGCATATAAAGAGGATACAAGGGAAAAAATTGGTCATAAAGAGAATGGAAAGAGTACAAGAAGATCAAGATGCAAGTGTACTCCAAGCAAGCATGAGGATTGAAGAAGATGGTAAGACCACAAAGCAAGCAAAAGAGATGGTGTGTGAAAATAAATCCAATGATATCAAGGTAAAACCATGTAATCAATAATATGAGTGCATGAATTTTCAATATTTGTTTTCAAAATTTGTTTGTGATGATATGTTTGAAGTTGACTCCAATAGTGAAGATAGCTTGTACATAGAAATAATGACATTGATGAATGAGTGTGTAACAAGGAAAGTTGAGGAAGAAGTACATATAATATTGCTTCAAAATCATTTAATTCATCATAAGGGTTTTTATGTGACTCTCAAAAATTAAGGAGTCTAAGGAGGAGATAAAGAATAAATTGCCTAAGATAATAAAGAGCAACGTAGACCAAGGTTTGATGAGGATTTTTAAGAGATGGATGCACTAAAGTTACAATAAGAGATGAGGATATTGGAAGAGGTATTAAATAAATATAAGGGGATATAAAGAGGTGATGTGTATCAGGTAAAGATTAAATATGTACTCCAAGAAACACCAAGAGAGGAGCAACAAAGAGAAGCACATTAAGATGTAAAAATTGGCAAGCAAGAAAATGGAATATGAACAAGAAAAAAAGGTGATATATTCCATGGATTAAGCTAGATATTATTTTTAATTTGATAAAAATTAATATGGAAATCCCAAGATAGGTCAAATCATATTGTACTATGATGAAAACGAGTTGAACTAGAAGTTGTTCTTGCATAATAAGCATGATGAGAGGAAAGAGCATCAAAATTTGAAGGAATGTGAAGTAGATGTATAAAAATAGAATATTATGAATAAAATGATAAATATTAAGATGCATGAGAGGTACTTATATTATAAATGAGAATATTATATCATGAACAAAGAGCCAAAATCACTAAAAAAGTAAGCCACAAGTGAAAAGAATGAGGAAGCAAGCTATCAAATAAGCATGAAGAAAGAGAATAATGTATATGTGGTTGTATATGAGTATTATAAAGGAAAAATGAACATGTAATAGGTCATAAATACATCAAATATATATATTCAATAGTTGGAACACTTTATAGAGTTAGAAGATGCATGGACAAGAAGGCTAGACAAAGCTAAGAAGAGGACAAGCAAGTGTTTGGGAAGAAAGAAGGATAAAGAAAGGAATAATAACATGAAATTGAAAATTAAATAACCTCATATGTGGAATTTGAAAGCAAGGAATACATTTTTAGGCTCAATTTTTTTCCCTCTTGGGGAGTATGATGTAGGAACATCAAGCTAGGAAAGAACAATTTTATGTTTTGGTCAATTAGAGGTTAAATTGGGTCAAAGTCTGATGTAAATGTATGTGAAGGTCATTATGAGGTCAATTTATGTCCTTTAAATCCATTTTTAGTCATATATTTGTGTAACAAGGTTCTAGGTGTTTTCCCTTGAAAAAAGGGAATTTGAAAATTCAAATATTGACAAGGGTCTAGGAGGGTCATTTGTAGGTTTATGGTGGTCAAGAGGGAACATTTGTGCTAAGGGTCATAAATATTTTTAATAAGTGTTATAACGCACGCGCACACACACACACACACACACACACACACACACACACACACACACACACACACACACACACACACACACACACACACACACACACACACACACACACACACAAACACACACACACACACACACACACACACACACACACCTACCCACCCACCCACCAACACACACATATCCATGTTCATAAGGTGAAGATTTAACTTTAGGCATGAGACCTAAAACCTCATGTAGAGGTAGTTATGGAAAAGAGGTTGGTGTAACCAACCCAAGAGCCTACATTGAAATAGAGATAAAAATTCATCTTATAGAGGTTGGATAGCATATAGAATAGGTGAGAGAGGAGTGATATTTATCTAGGAATGAAAAATAGGGAGCAATGTAGAATAGTTGAAAAAACACCTCAAAAGGTACCTCAAGTTCATGAATGGATTGTTGTGTAACAAGGAATAACATAATGAATAAACAAACATGTTTTGGTGTATGTGTTTACATTTAATGAGTGTGATTGAATCAAGTTATTATTTCCTTATAAATTTATTGAAAGCATGAATACATTAAATTTTGGATGAAGTTTTAGGTTTTGACTCAATATTTTGATCCCAATCTTAGGTGAGAAGGATATTTGGTTGTTTTATATAAGGTAGTGGAATGCAAACTTGTCAATATATATTTGTTTGTTTATGTTAATATGTTTCATACCTTGAAATGGTTGGAAAACACTATATAATGGAGATTATCAATAGGAATGGCCTTTGGTATTTGGAAACCCTATAGACTATTATACATAGTCAAGAAAAGAAGACTAAATTTGATTCTAAGGAGATAAACCATCAACATGTTTGGAAAATGGTTGACAAGAGGTAATAGTGGTCATTACCCTAGTTGATTGATTATAATATTAAGGTGAAAATATAAACACCCAACCTTGAAGGAGTTCTGTTCCCATAAATCATAAACCTTGTTAATACATCTAGTCTTGATTTACCTTTGGTTTTATTAACACTCCATCAACAAATCAGTCCCCTTATCTACTTGACCATCATCATGGACCCCATCACACATCTCTCTAAGATATAATGACACTCATTTATCCTCCATTCAAGACCCATAATTATCCTAAGCATGTGTCTTTACTTAGGACCTATATAAATATTATGGCTCTCTTTGTCACTCTTTAATTGTAATTGATTACCCCTTAAGATGTGTCAATAACCATGACAACAACCTTATTACTTCCTATGCATATGTATTTCCATGGGGCATCACCAATATCTATCATGTCATAGCTCATCCATATTTCCACTCTTCCACCACTCTTCTTCATATTCAACCCATATATTTCATCCTCATGTCTCTTATTCCTCCCACCCTCCTTCTTATTTGGGGAGAACTATGTTGGTCTGAGGTCTCTTAAGACTATGTAGGTAGCACTTGGTCACCCATGTTGCCCAAGAATATCTCAATCACACTAACCAATCCTCCCCTTTCTTCCCTTGTTCACTCTATCACATTATTTTCCTCTATTCACTCCTTACTCTTACTTGACACATGTTATGAGATACACCCATCATTAAAATTGTCAAATCCTTGTATTTTTGGTATGAAGCTATCCCATCATGCATATTTGCTTGGGATATGTCAAAAACTCATGGCCTTTATTATTCTGGCCCATATCTCTCCTTCACATTCATCCTTACCTAGGAAACATCGAAATATTGTGGCCTAATTCATCAATTTGTTTGGTCCATAATTCTCCCTTACATACATCCTTACTTGGGATATGTCGAATAAACTTCTAGCCCATTCATTTCATTCAAGATTGTAGTTTTTCCTTATATGTATCCTTTTTTGGGATACATTGAAAGCTTGTAACCTATTTTATTATCACTCAAAGATGTATCAATAACCATGACATTATCATCCTTAATTACTTTGCATCTATCTCTACCATGGACATTGTCAATTTTTATCCCACTACTCATGTCACAATACTCTTCTTCATCATAAATCTCACATCTATCATTCCCTTGTCTATTCACCTCACCCATATTTCTTCCTTTTGAGTGGCCATCTATCTCATCATTTTTTATATGTCCCCTCGAGGGGGCAAATTACATATAATAATTTGCTAACACCCATACATGATCATATTTATTCTTTGAAAGACCATTACTCCTTTAAATTGTAATGCCCTTTCAAAGAGGGGGAAAATGTATGCACCTAATTTTGCTCACCAGAGTAACTAGATAAATTATGCTTAATATCATCTAATATCAACACTTAATCCCTATATCCCAAATTAGCACCATCTCTTTTTCCTCTTAATTTAATTAATTAATTAATCTTAACTACATAAAATACCCTTCTTTACATATTCATATTTTTCTAATATTCCAATTCCTAATTTACCGCACTTTCAACATAATTCCTAATATTCTAATTCTTTATTTACCCACTTTCTAATCACATTACTATCTCCCCAAAAAGAAAGTCTAGAGGATTTCAACCTATATAACTTTATCACTTCTCAAATTTGAACTTTGAAAGGGAAATTTTCCCTCCAATTCCTTCCAAAAACCTTTTTAAATGCAAGGGGCATCCCCAAGCAGTGTAATAACAAGGAATGAATCTAAGTTTATGTGACCTTCATTGATATAGAATAAAAAAGGCCTTATAATCCTTCATTTAATACTAGCTCTCATACCCTTGTGCATCCATTATAGCATTCAAACATCTAAAGAAGCCATTAAATTGTTCATCTTGAATCCATCATCAAGCAATCCATAATCAATCCAAGTAGCATTGGGTAATTGGTTGGAAAATCTTAGAGGAATTCCAAAGAGGAGTGAGGTGATGATAATAATCCATTGATATTTATGATTTATCCTTACATTCTCTCCTATTGATGTTCTTTGTAAGATTTAAGTTATACTCAAATTATATGAGGATTCAGTTTCATTGCAAGTTTTGTGTGAAACATAGTTTAATGTTATGGCATGCATTCAAGAATGTTATTTATAGGTAAGTTCAAGTACACACTTTTAATTTTACTCTAGTACTTTCACTTTTATCCATTACTAGAATAAAAAAGGAGAAAATGTAGATACATAAATAAACCTTTAATCTGAGATAGTGTAATTGTGACCACTCTTTATATGTACTTATCTCATGCCTCATTTAATGGTATTTCAATCACCTTTCCTTAAATTTTATGTGGATGCACAATTATTAAAAACAAATAATGATCTCAAAATATCCAAATTCCTAATTAAAAATAACTCAAACTTATCCATTAATTGATCCATACACCCAACTTAGTTTTATTTTTTCCTTAGACAAGGCAACACTATTTAGACTATCCTACTCCCCGATCCTATCCAATTCTATTGACCACATCCTCTTGCCAAATAAATAGTTTCTCAAGTTAAAACTTATGTAATGGGTTTTCCCATATGTTTATCAAGATCTATCTGAAATAATTCCAAATAAATCACTATAAATTCATAATTTTAATCTATTTTTTACCTAGGAGTTTCACACATTGAAAAATACTAGAATTCTAATTGCACATTGAGATAAAATTACCTATTTCTCCCAAATATGAATAAATATAGCCTTATTATCCTTGATATAAGTAATAAATACACCTCCAAGGTTAAAATTCATATTTGAAACACTTAATCACACCATGATTACATAAGCATCTAGCACCACACTAGTCTTTCACACATACCACATTATTATGGGAGAAATACATGGAGTTTGATCTCTCTTTAGAATATTGGTATCTAAGCAGTACTCAAAACAAGGGGTGTTGAGGTATAGCATAAATTTAACCACTAAAACATTTTATGTTTTATGAATTTATGTTTCTAATTAATGGAGATAGGATTACAAGTGAATAATATGACACACATTGGTTTTCATGATAGATCAAGAGTTACCACATAGTCCAATAGAACAAATAGGTGAAGTGAACATGTCATATAAGTCATAGAACACAAATCCTCACTAGACGTTGACACATCTTAAGGATAATAATTATCCCCATACTTTTTAAAACACATCGGCCTTGTCCTAGATCTAACAAAAACATTTTTCTCGATTCACAACATCATCACAAAGCTTCTCATTCAATTTTATAGTTTCTATCTCTATCCTACAATGTCAAATTTATTGATAAGTAATTTATCTTTTTAATTTCAAATTTATCATATTTACAAATATAATAAATTTCAAATTATTTTGTGTCATTTATTTCATTTATGTAACATTTTGATTTTACATAATAATTTGTCTGATCAGGTAAATAACTCATAAATTTTCCAAATTTGAGAAAACAACATTATAATCTTGTTTATATAGATTACATTACATATTTCCATGATGATACCTTACTACCTTAGACATTAAAATTTATATTTCATATATTACACATGATGCACATGATCCTTTTATTTTTGGATATGTGTTTCATAGGTACATCCCACATCTCAAAAGGGTGGAATATATTCCTCCCATTTATCCATACTCTAGACTCCTAGATCTAATCCCCAAACTCTAGATATTCATTTTTATTTTACTTCTATATAAGGGGGAATAACATGTTTTTATTTTCAAGACATACCGAGTGCATGAAACTTGTTCCCATCATTGGATATATTTTGGACATTTCCTATCTCTACTCTCTTTTATATCACATTAGACTTATTTAGATTACATTTTTTTCACTAAAGAAATTGTATGAAAAAAAACATGGAAAATATAGCTCAAGTATTATTACTTGGAATTGTATAGAGGAATTAATATTTGGCATATATTTGGGGATGGAAATAACTCATTTAGGGATGCCATCACATTATTCAAAAAAATAAGGTGGACTATTTCCAATTTATATTTTCTATATTGTAGTATATTATCAATGTGAGAATTTGTCCATATATATTGACTATTGTAGATTTCATAGGGACATCCACATATATACAAAATTTTGGGAATTGATAAATGGGTTGTTATTAATTCTCCAAGAAAACTAACTGCATTCTTATTAATTTCATTTTTTTAATTTTTTTGTAGATTATTAATTAATTAATCACTTATCTACATGAAATATCTTTCTAGGTTTTTTGTACACATTAGAGTTGATCCACTTATTTGTTTTAATTTTATATGTATGTGCACATGCACACACACACACACCCAAAATTGGGGCACTATGTAGACACCATTATTTATATAAAAGGGTAATTGATAGTCATAAAATTATATAATTATATGGTACACATGTGTTTTTCAATTATTAGTCCAAATTAGAATATTATTGGCATGTTTTCTTATAACTTGGTTATTACCAATTTTATTCTACATGTTATTATCTCTCCTATATTGTTCTCTCTTACCATTGAACCATATTTTGTCTACCTATAACATTGAATGTATAGTTCTTAGGAACTTTAAGGAACATGAGTTTATAGTTATGGGAGTGTGTGTAATGTTTAGCCTTCAGACTCTCCTTCAGGTCCCCTAAGACTTATGGTTCCTTATTCATCAATTTTACACCCATTTTATATCAATGTGCATATTAGTGGGGTATTAAATTTAATTCAAGAAGTCTATAAACACATACATACATTAATGTATATAGAATAATAAATGTGTCAAAAAAATTGATTCAAGAATTTATAACAAATATTCAGGAATCTAAGAAGATTTGAAACATTATCTCTCTACCAAACATTCATTTTAACATGAAAAATAATATACAGTAAACACTTGCACCATACTAGATTTCCCAGCTAAGGCATTGAATTATACATGGTGTTTTTTTAAAATATATTTTACATTATGGATGGGTTTGAAATGTATCATGGATATATAATTTTCTTTGTTGCATTGAAAGCACTCAAATAAATCCATTTCCTTATTTTTTTGTAGACCTAGTTTCTCTATTAGGGTTTTTGAGGAATGATATCAATTTCTTATATACCCATGTAAAATTTCAAAAATACAAGTAAGGTTTTCAAATTCATAGACATAAAAAACAAAGTCATCAAATTAATTTCTACATGTGCAATGGTTTTAAAAATAATGAGTTGATGGTATTGATAATGTGACTTTATGGTACTAAGAAATGATTAAATATGAAAATAGAATAATAATTTAAGAGGATGGAGGTGAAGCTGAGAAACCCATGATCGAATAAACTTAGATGGATGCTTGCATAAATTGGATTTATATGAAGTGATTGAAAATTATTCCACTCATATGAAAAATTTAAAAATGAGAATCAAATGCAATGGTAAAAAAATTCTAGGAGTGAAGCACAAAATCCTCTAAAAAATAAGATTGGGTACACTTCGTAAAAATCCCATCCGCTGGGTTTTTGTAAAAAAATTTATAAATATCATGAATTACACACAACCATGAAAATTGTAAAATTTCAATGGCTTCTATATCTACAAACAAAAATAAAAAAATTCATAAAAAATAACATTTAAAACCCACAAAGATAAATAATAATCTCACCCACTTGCATGTATTCTATTGCTCAAATCCAAAAAAGTAAATAATACCCACAAAGTTGCAACCAACCCTTCACAAGAGATTAAAAGAAATAAGATCCCCCTCCCCCCCATTTGATAATTTGAATTATCTATTTTGTATAGGTTTTCACCCAAAAAGGAAGTTGTAAATCCAACCTTTGCACTAATTAAACCTATATCTTATTTTCCTTATAATAGAGTTTTTCCATATTTTATTTTATTATTTGGGAAAATAATTATTCTAAAAAGAATAAATTTAATTATTGAATCCAAATACATAGCATTTTCCTTAGTGTTCTTCCTTGTATTTTTTATATGCACTCATTTTGATGTTCTTTGATGAATTTAAATAAATAAATAAATTATATAAGAATTAATAATTTAATAAAGTCATTTAATTTCTAGTTTGGGCCCATGAATGTCATCTTTAAAATTTATTTAATGTTGATTTTACTATAGTGTTGCCTTGTCCATTGAGTTGTATATTCATGTATAGCATTAAATAAGATTGAACAATTGAAATCAACTTGAATGGGTAGTGAAATTTGAATGAAAAAATATCACTACAATAACTAACTCTAACTATGGGACTACATTTACTCATAGAATGTAGGATAACCCTAAAACTCATCAAGTGATCTATGCATTATTTACTAATTATATCCCTATATATGGTGTGTAGCATAGAATCATGTGTCCAGATATGGCCAAATGGTAGCTGATCTAGTTATCCCAATCATATGGGAAATGAACACTCACTATTAGGCTAGATCATTGCTTTGAAAACTCAATGTAAATAATTAGAAGGTAAAAAATAATGTTTATATATATATATATATATATATATATATATATATATTATTAATTTTTATTTACTCACCATAGATTAAAATTCCATATTTTAACAAACCAAAAATTTATGTGAGACCTAACATATTGTTAAGTT
Source organism: Torreya grandis (assembly GCA_037957365.1). Lineage (NCBI taxonomy): Eukaryota > Viridiplantae > Streptophyta > Pinopsida > Cupressales > Taxaceae > Torreya > Torreya grandis. The sequence continues at coordinate 1,546,475 of JARHVA010001992.1, read as the reverse complement.
ATTTTACGTTGTACTTATATTTTTGTTATTACATGCCAAATAAAAGAAAATAAGAAAACACATGCATTGGAAAATACATTCATGGATGAGATAACATTAAAAACACCATAATTTATGAGAAAATAAAAATTTAACAGAATGCAACTAGTCATAAACATTTTGCATTATATAAAACCAAGGCCTCTATCATTATAGATAAAAGTGTTGGTGAAAGCTTTGTTAAATGTTTTTTGGAAGAAAGTTTTAGTAATTTTTCAAAATTTCATATTTTTGGCCCTCTATGTAAATATATAAATATTTAGATCTTGTTTATGATAGTGTCCATCATGATGTAAAATATGCACCTATGTGTAAATTGGAAAAAAATGGGTTTCATAGTTCCAAATCCTAAGACAATAAAATATTATCCCGATAGTACACATAAAATTTTGCAAGTAAAGAAATAAAATTTTGTTAAATGGATTTTTTTTTTTTTTTTTTTTTTTTAAATAAATTTTTAGGAATATATATAGAATAATTTTAATATATAATTTTTTATATTCTAAAAATAAAAATTCAACATTCTAAAGTGTATATACTTAATGTAGTGTGCATAGTGGTAATTATGTATCAAAGTAAATATACACTTGCTTGAAATGATATAATTTTTTTTTGTTATCCTTTTTTATTAAGGGTAATATTTGGTTTTTTAAAGGGTCCAAAACTCTAATAAAATATTAAATAAATATGAAACAATGAACATCAAAGGGACAAAGACAAGACAGGGCTACTAAACAACCCAGACAAATGACAACAATAAAATAGCCAACAAGGGCACCAAGCCTACGACAAAGGAAATAAATAGGAAAAAGACAAAAAGATTACACTTTATTTTTTTTGTTTGGTTTTATATTTAGAGATAAATCCTCTTCTCTGAGAGATGTAATATTATCAAAATCATTTTTTCAATTCAAGATCCTAAGATAGTATATTGGAGTTTCAACATTTTATGGAAGTTATTCTGCTGCTCTTTTGTTGTCTCCAAGCTATTAATCAATTGAATAAATTAATTTTTTTAGGATACTAACCTATACCTTATTTATAAGGTAGCTAAGTGGCTCCTATGTATAAATAAAGGTCTTATACTAATACGATTGGCATACTACTAATGATTCTTTTTTCTTATCTATTGATTCTTTAACAAGATCACTAGAAGTCATAATTGAAACCTTTGAAAAACCTAAGTCTTCCTCAACCTTCAAATTATATAGATGAAATTCTTATAAATGATCCTCCAAAGAATGAGGGATATAAAACTACACTAAAGTGTGACCAAGATTTGAACAAAACTTCATATGGTTTGAATAGTCACAAGAGACCTATCTTCCCAGATCACAAAAGAGGGATCAACCTTATAAAATTTGAAATTAGTATTTAATTCTCTACATTTGTTGAAAAATGGGCACTTCCTATTAATATGACCAAATTTTTGGCACCTATAACATCAAACATAGATATTATCATAGTTTAGTGGTTGAATCCAAATACCCTTGTTTAATTGAAGTGTTATACTTAATGGGACTATAATTTTCCCATTCCTCAGAACTAATATTTTGGATTTACTAATGTTGAGTTTAATTTTAAAATTTTCCTCCATTTTATCATCCATTTAAAATTAGTCAACAATGGCATCCCCTATTTTTGTGAATATGCATGAGTCAAAGTATAATAGTGTGTCCCAATTTTTGGCATAAAGAGGCCACCTACACTTTCATTTTCTCCTCAAAATATCTTGAGTTTGGGTCATTAAAATTAATCAAAAAATATGTTTTATAATATATATATATATATATATATATATATATATATATATATATATATATATATATATATATATGTAATGAATATAAATTTTCTCATTTTTTTAAAACATCATTAAATATTTTTTAGGATTTATTTTCTAATATTTTCTAATATTTTTTTGGTCGGCTAGTGGGACACAATATTATGTTTTGACCCACATTCTTCCAAATACTCCATAGGGAGAGCCTACATATTAACCCATATGGGAATGATATCTTTGTTTTTAGTGAGAGGGTTAAAACTTTTAAACCATGGTTTAATTAAAATACCTTTCTAAACCATGAACCAACAAAATATGTATTCTAAAATATATCTACAATCTTCCAAGATATAAAATTTAATGGTAAATAAACTCTTGGATAAAAAAGTGACTTGGAAATATTTGTCAGGATAAATTTTCCTAACTTCATTCCTTACCTCATTCATTTTGGGTCTTCTTCCTATAACTCTAAAAATGACAGTCTAGTCCTTAGAATTGCCTAGATATAAATTAAATTATTCATTTATAATAGATACAATTACAATAGTAGGATAATCTCACTTGGTACCATATATGGTTACATCATTATTCTTCCTAGCATAAATGCACATCATATTTGGATTGATACTTGCCATTTCTAAGGCTAATGTTATTTTATTTTCCCTTGAAACTAAGCTATTGGAAATGTTGTGATTGATGTCAAAGGTTCATATTATTGGTGATAAAGGCCCCATTGCATTTAATGTTGTTTATCTTGGATAATATGAGTTAATATTTATTTAATATTAACGAATATATTTTTGGTAGCATATGAGACAAAATAAGGGCCCATGGAGAAGTCAAAGAGTCACGGGATAAAGACAAAAGAAGGATGGGACGCATTTTCCCATGAAGAGTCATCTTGGGGAATACCAAGAGTCACCAAGTGAAGACAAAAGAGTAAAGGGAGAATTTATAATGAAGGGACACTTTGAGGAATACGAAAAGTCACCAAAGATAAAGACAAAAGTGGGAAAGACGTTTTTGGTCATGAAGGGTCACCACATGACTTTTCAAATGTTGGATATGAAGGGTCATCCAATATTGGTGCCATTTTCCATGAGGATTGAAAGGTCACAAAGGGGGAAGGCCAAAGGTCATTTGGAAAGCTATAAATAAAGGCTTGAGTAGCCATTTGTAATATGTGAGTGTGAGGTTGATTTTGATATTGTAATATCTAGCTTAGAAGAGCAATTGTGAGAGATGAATATGATTTGTATTTGTTATATCTAGATTAGAAGAGCAAAGGTGAGAGAAAGGAAGGAGATGTTGTATTGATCTATCAATTGTTGAGATAACAACATTGAGAGATAGGTGTGTGGTATACACAAAGGGGTTGGTGCTCATGAATTGTTGCTAAGTTGGTGCTTGGCAAAGGGGTTGGTGCTCCTGTGGGTTGGTGCTCAGCAAAGGGGTTGGTGCTCTTATGGGTTGGTGCTCATGAATAGGTGCTGGGTTGGTACTTGGCAAAGGGGTTTGAAGCTCTTGTGGGTTGGTGCTTATGAATTTTAGCTGAGGTTTGTACTTAGCAAAGGGGTATGGTGATCTTATGGAGTTGTTCTCATGAATATATTTGAGATTGATTCTCTGTGGTTTTTTCCACATTGGGTTTCCATGTTATATCTAGTCTCTCGCTCTCTATCTTGTGTGGATGTTTATTGTTTGAGTTTTATTGCATATCTTGAATGTTTGATTAAGTGGAATTTGGTTAAAAGAAAGATTTATAAGATATATAATATACTGATTCACCCCCCTCTTAGTATATTCTATGCTTAACAATTGGTATCAGAGCAAGTTCCTTTTTGAAAAGTTTTACAACTTGAAGGTAGATTGGGAAAGCATGATGGTTGGGTCACAAGAAGGATTTTCTACAAATAAGGCACCTTTGTTTGATGGGATGAATTATGCTTTTTGGAGAATGAGAATGAAGGTTTATTTGATGGCCCTTGGATTCGACATATGGAAATCAGTGGTGGAGGAGTATGAAGAGCCATAGACATCTACAATTACTCCAGAAGAAAAGAAGGCAAGTGAATGTAATGCTAAAGATTTAAATGCTATTTTATGTGGTTTATATGAATCTAAATTTGTTAAAGTTATGAAATGTAAATTTTCTCATGAAACTTGGGTAAAACTTGAGAATATTTACAAAGGTGATGGAAAGGTTCAACAAGCTAAGCTACAAACTTTTAAAAGGCAGTTTGAAAGTTTGAAGATGGAAGAAGAAGAAGATATAGCAAGTTATCTCTTGCGAGTTGATCAGATAGTAAATCAAATTCAAGGTCTTGGAGAAACATTGGAAGAATCAATGGTGGTGCAAAAGGTTTTGAGATCTCTACCAATGAGATATGATGCAAAGGTTTCAGCAATCGAGGAGATAAAGAATTTAGCCAAGCTAAGATGGATGAGCTTCATGGTATTCTCATGGCATATGAGATGCAGACAGAACAAGATAAACCCTCAAAGAGAGAAGTGGCTTTCAAGACATCAAAGAAGGAGAAAGCTAAGATTCAAGAATCAAGTGATAGTTCCAGTGATGATGAAGATGACAATGAAGCACTTTTCATTTGCAGGCCAAAAAGAGGAACATGTAAATATCAAGGAAAATTACCTTTTAAATGTTTTAATTATGGAAAGATTTGACATTTTTTAGCTAGATGCCCATATAAAGTTAAAGATGATGAAGAAGAAAAGCCTACATATAAGAAGAATTTCAAAGGCAAATCCAAGAAGGGATTCGAGAATAAGAGCATGTATTCTAAGGATCCTAGTTCAGGCAAAGATAGTGGAGTCAGTGAATCAGAAAAAGAAGAGATTCTATTCATGGTCATACATAATAATCAAGAAGAAGAAGAGGAGGAAGCTGAAGTAGATATGGAAGGAGAACTCAATTGTGCCCTAGAAGAGTTAGAAGCTATTTAGAAGAAGAATCAAAGGTTAAAGTGCCAGATCAAGAAAAATGAACAAGAGTCAAAGGAAATGATTGAAGATCTACAAGCACACTTTGAAGAAGCCAAGAAGAATGAAGAAGATGTCAAAGCATAGTTGGAAATAGCAAGAAAAGATTATGAAAGGTATGTTATTGAAATTGCCTCTTAAAAAGAAGATATTAAAAAAGTAGTCAATGAAAAAGTAGTTAGTGATTCAAAATTTGAGGATAGCACTAACATGCTAAATAAGATATTGGAAAGTCAAAAAGCATATTTAGATAAGATAGGGATCGGATTTGAAAAGAAAAAGAGCTATGCTGAAGCTCTTATAGAAGAGGAAACAAAAAGGGGAGAAGATAAGAATACAGAGGACATTCCAAATAGAGAAGGCTGGAAAGAACAAAGCTACAAAAGGCAATCAGGTCAGAGATATACAGACATGTCTTATTTTTATGGCTATTATTTTTATTGTAATGGATATGGTCACAAGAAATTAGAATATAGAAAAAGAAATAACAATTTTAGAAATAAGGAGAAGGAAATTCAAGTAGAGTCAAGTAGAAGCCACAACTCTTTTGCTCCTCTATCAAGCTTTAATGAAGAGACCATAGTATGCTACAAGTGCAACAACTTTAGACACATAGCTTGGTATTGTAGAAGCGTGTTTGAGTCAGTCAAGAAGGATTAGAGGTTCAAAGCTCCATTCATCAAGAAGAAGGATCAGAGTTTCAAAGCTCCATTCATTAGGGAGAAGGTTCAGACATGTTCATGGCAGAAGAAACAACCTGAAGATTCTATGATGGTGCAGACAGCTCTACATGTAAGAGGTAAAGATCAGCCATGGTTAATTGATAGCGGATGTTCAAGGCATATGATAGGTGATAAAAATAAGTTCATTTCTCTAAAGAAGATAAATGGTGGTACAGTGAGATTCAGAGATAAAACCACTACTAGGATAGCTGAAAAAGGTACTTTGAGTTTGGATTATGGTAGAACTAAGACTAAAAATGTTTTGTATGTAAAATTTGAGTGTTACTCAAATTTGTGATCAAGGATACACATTAAGGTTTCAGGTTGAAGGTTGTGAGATTAGAAGAAAAGATTCAAATGAGTTGATTGTAGATGCTCAAAGGACAGGGAACAATGTATATGTTTTGTCAGATATCTTCTCAAAGGCACAGTCAAAGGATACATTCAAAGATCACTGAGAGGAGTTGGGAGTAATTTCTATTACTTCCTGCCATTGATGTTCAGCATCAAGTGAGGGGGAGCTAAGTGTTATCTCCAGGTAGGCCCTTTGCCATTGATGTCAAAGGGGGAGAATAACAAGTACAGGTATAGGTGTAGAAAATAGGTATAGGGAACAAGTATAGGTTGCTACAGTAAGGGGGAGTTACTGTATGTTTTTAGATGATGGTATGTACAGGTGATAGGATGTGGTAGTTTTAGGATTGAGGTTGCCATCAATGACAAAAGGGGAGATTATTGGAAATATTGTCATTGATGTCAAAGGTTTAGTATTATTTGTGATAAAGGCCCCATTGCATTTAATGTTGTTTATCTTGGCTAATATGAGTTAATATTTATTTAATATTAACGAATATATTTTTGGTTGCATATGAGACAAAATAAGGGCCCATGGAGAAGTCGAAGAGTCATGGGATAAAGACAAAAGAAAGATGGG
>JARHVA010001992.1:1387500-1535000 GCA_037957365.1 Torreya grandis | reverse complement strand
CTAAACTATACCTATTCTTATAGTAAAATCAAATTTAACATCAAATTTTGGCTGAGTAACGATTGAGACTACGTCTAATAGAAAACAATTTATTAACCCAATCATTACAAAGGTTGAGAATTTGTGTTATTTGATTATATTCAATAAGCTCAAATGTGCCTTCTTCATTGACAAACAAAAAATTTCAACCATTGGGGAACTTGACTATTAAGTCAACACTAAAGTCACATGTAAATTCATAATAAATTGGAATGGGATTTAGTGATATAAACTATGAATTGAGTTATTATGGATAGTTTATATTACCTTGATTTCCCTCTTATGGTGAATGAAAGTCTATGCAATGAAAAATATTATAAAAAATGGGTGTTATTTGGCATTATCTTAAATGTGGCATGGATAATTCTGAGTGTGATTACAAGTATTCTCTTCAGTTTGGAGTAAGTGATTCAAAAATCAAACTAAATTCACTAATTTCCTTTGATGAAGTAATCGAGTCAATTTTGGTATTGCAGTAATTGATTCACAGTTTATTACTTTTAATGATGATCTTACATAAGAAATAATTAATATTGTAACCCCTAGGTATAATAAAGGGGTTATCTAGGGGCTATATGGAGGGAAGGTACAATGAGGGGAAATATTTAAAGTTTACAATATCAATCATGAAAAAAATTACAATGGGGGGACTCAAATTAAAAATTGTCATTTTAATGCAAGAAACCTCCAACAAAATGTCCATATAAGTTCAAATGATGTCGTTTCACTTTTTTTTCATTGTTGATTTGATCATCTAGATATTTATTTTTAAAATTGGATATTATGTTCGACATTATTGTGACTATAATGTTTGACAAGGATTTTTTTTTCAATTTTTTTTAATTTTTGTATATAATTTTGACTTCTATTATATCATAAAAGACAATTTTCATGTATTTATGTCCAAAACCTATATTGATAATAGACATTATTAGTTGTAATTGATGACTATGAAAAACAATTTGATATTTTTTATAAATGAAAGATGAATAAAATGTTGTGACATATATTCTTATTTTAAATGAGATTGTTAACACCATCATAGGAATCAACAAAAAGGATGAATAATCCATGATCATTAAAAAAGTTCTAAAGTTACTTCCCTTAAGATTTGATGCAAACATTTTTACTATTGAAGAAATAAAGGACTTAGAATCATTAACAATGGATGAGTTGCATGGGATTCTCATGGTGTATGAAATGAGAACTAAAAAGGAAAAGCCATATAAGAAGGAATAAACTTTTTAAGTTTTAAAGAAAGAGAAGAATAAAGAACCCAAATCAAGTGATGATACCAATGATGAATAAGATGAAAAGGAGGCCCTTTTTGTAAGAAATTTTAAAAAGGGATCCAAAAAATACAAAGGTAAGGCACTTTTCAATTGTTTCAATTATGGTAAAATAAGACATTTTGATGCTAAAAGTCCACATAAGGATGATAGTGATGATGAGGAAAATCAAAATGAGGAAAGGAATAAGAAGGAAAATAAACCTCAATATAAGAAAATATTTAAACAAAATGAATATAAGAAAAAGTTTGGTAAGCACAATAAAACCCTCTATTCTAAAAAGGATAGTAGCTCAGCTAAGGAAAGAGATGAGATCATATTAGATAGTGATAGAGAATAAACTCTATTCATGTCTCTAGAAATAAAAAATGATACCTGTATAAATGAATACACCTTAGACGAGGAAGAATATGTCAAAGATGAAGGAGAGGTAAATATTGAAGAATAACTCATATGTGCTTTAGGTGATATAAAAGTTCTTAAGAAAAAGAATCTAAAATAAAGATTATAGAGTAAAAAATATGAAGAATATGATTTTGCTTTGAAAACAAGAATGCCACAAAATGTTGAGGAATTGGAAAAGGTAATCATCGGCCTAAAGACTCAATTATAAGAAGTAAACATGATAGAGGAGGAGGTGAGATCCCAACTAAAGAAAAAGGAAGATGAATGTATAAAATTGGAATCTGAAATGGTTGTGTTAAGAATATAATTGGATAAGACCACTACCTAACTAAAAAACAACTTAAAGTTTGAAAAGAGTGTTGAAAAATTGGGTGACATCCTAAATTGTCAAAGTTCACCATTCATTAAAAATTGTCTTGGTTATGAAGAGAACTAAAAGGGAACTAAAGAAGGGTAGAGTTAAAAAATTATAGAACTATTAAAGAAAGTATATGCATAGAATACCAAAATATATGTGGATGAACTAAAGGGGTTTTTAAATGGTAGAAACAATAAGAATAAAGAGCATGTGACTCCTCCTAAAGAAAATAAAGGTAATAACATACCCATAGAAAATTTCATAAGAATATTACCTCCAATATAGTATAATGTGATCAAGTACACAAGTTCTTTCTACGTTTATTGCTATTTATGCAACATTTTTGGGCATAAAACAATAGAGTGTAGGACACATGCAAGAAACAGGTATGCATGGGACAATGACAGAAGTAATTATGGAGTTTCAAGTAAAAAATATAACTCATTTTCCATGTTATCAACTTACAAAGATAATAAAATTATATGTTATAGTTGTAATAATTATGGAAATATAGCATGGTTCTATATAAGTGTTATTGTATAACCCCTTAGATAGAATAAGAAAGTGAATTCTCTTGTTGTAAAAAAAAGAAAACCTACAAAAATCTAGAAATAGAAGCAAGAGGAAGTTAAGTAGGAGAAAGAGAAATATATGCTTGTGCAAACAATATTTCATGCATAAGATGAAGGGAAGTAATGGTATATTGATAGTGGATGTTCAAGTCACATGACTAGGGAAAAGATAAAATTTCTCTCCTTAAAGGAAATGAGTGAAGGCACGATAAAATTTGGAGATAATGCCACGCTGAGAATAGCTAGAAAAGGTACCCTTAGTATTGATAATGGAAAAACAAAAATAGAAAACATATTTTATGTTGAAGGCTTAAAGCATAACATTAAAACTTTTGGTCAAATGTGTTATTAAGGACACACTCTCATGTTTTATGCTCAAGGTTATGAGATCAGGAAAGCAGACATAGGAAAATTAGTTGCAGGTGCAAATAGAATAACAAAAAACCTATACATACTCAGTGAAGTTAAGGGAAATAAATTTTGTATGATTAAAATTGATGAAATATATCTATGACATAGAACTATGGGCCATATAAACTTTGATAATCTAGTGAAAATCAACATTAGTCAAGTCATAAGGCAAAGATTACAAAACTGTCAAACATTCTTTGCAAGTAGTGTCGACATGGAAAATAAACAAGAGTGATTTTTAGGTCAAAGGATTACTCAACTACCAAGCCATTGGAAATGATTCATATAGACCTCTACGGGCCTATAAGGACACAAATCATACAAGGTGAGAGATAATATATGTTGATTATTGATTATTATTCCATAATGACATGGTTTGCCTTTCTAAAATAAAAATTTAAGGCATTCAATAAGTTTAAAGCTTTTAAATCTTTGGTTAAAAATTAAACAAATTTAAAGATCAAGTTCTTGAGATCCGATTGAGGAGGTGAGTTCATCTAAAATGAATTCAATTATTTTTTTGAAAAACATGGAATAAAAAGGAATTTCCCATCTACAAGGACTCCACAATAAAATGGAGTTGTAGAAAGAAAGAATTGAATATTCAAGAAATGGATAGAATGATGTTAAATAATTATAATCTATTAGACTAGTTTTGGCAATAAGTAGTTAACACCATAATCTACATTTTGAGTAGAGGACAAATTAGAGTAAACAATAACAAAACCCCTTATGAGTTATGGAAGAGTATACTAGTATTAGTAAAATATTTTAAAGTGTTTGGGAGAAAATGCTTCATTAAGAGATGAAAAAAACTTGGGAAAGTTCAACTCAATATCTGATGAAGGTAATTTTCTTGGATATTCCTAAAAAATTAAAGCTTATATATGTTATAATAAAAGGTTTCAAACAATCAGAGAAATTACTAATGTAAAGATGGATGAAACAAGGCCTCATAAAGTAAATACACAAAAAAAATGATCATTTAGAAGAACCAGATTTCAAATAATAATAATTAGAAAAATAAGAAGAGATGGAGTGAGAAGGTACAAAGGCACCATCTCAATTTGTTCAAGATCATCATTCTAAAATTTAAATTATTGTTGATATTGATGTTGGGGTACAAAGTAGAAGACGATTTGTGAGTACACCAAAACAAGTAAACTTCTCCTTATTATCCAAAATAGAGCCCAATTTTTTTTCATAAGCTAGAAATGCAAGCATTGGATTGATGTTGTGGAATAATAATTTAATCAAATTGAGAATAATGAGACATGGGAACTCATTCCTAGACCAAAATATAATAATGTAATTGGTACCAAGTGGGTGTTCACGAATAATCTAAATGAAGATGGACAAGTAATAAGAAATAAAGCAAGGTTGGTTTACAAGGGGTATGCTTAAGTGGAAAGTATTGATTTTGAAGAAACCTTTGCCCTTGTTGTGAGATTATAATCCATTATAATGTTATTGGAATATGTTGGGTTTAATAACTTCAAACATTATCATATGGATGTGAAATATGCTTTGCTAAATGACAAGTTAGAGGAAGAAGTATATGTTGAACAACCAGAAGGTTTCCTTTTATTAGAAAATAAGGACTATGTGTGCATATTGAAGAAGGATCTATATGGGCTAAAGTAATCCCCTAGATCCTGATATTCAAGGATTGATAAATATATACAATAACAAGGATTTAAAAGGGGAGTTGTTGATAGTAATCTCTATATGAAGATTGAAGGTGAGAATAAATTGATTATTGTGGTATATGTGGATGATATCATTTTTGGAGGAGATAGTGAATGAATGTCCTAATAATTTGCAAAAGATATGTAGGAGTTTGAAATTTCCATGTTGGGTGAGTTGTCATCTTTCCTTAGTTTCTTAATTTCTCAATCTAACAAAGGAATATCTATCTCCCAAACCAAGTATATAAAGGAGATGTTGAATAAGTTTATAATGGAAGATTTCACACTTGTTAGCACACCCAAGGTTATATGATGCAAGTTAAGTAAATATGATGAATTTCCTAAAGTGAATTAGATTTTTTATAGATCCATGATTGGTAGCTTTTTATACACCATGACATCAAGGCTAGAAATCATAGAAGTTATAGGATTGGTAGTACATTTTCAAGTAGACCCAAAAGAAAAACATGTGAAAGCAATCAAAAGGATATTATAATATCTAAAAATAACTTTAGATTATGGCTTGTGGTATCTAAGAGGTGAATATTTCACACTAGTAGTATACATAGCTACAAATTGGGAAAGAAGTGTTGATGACATACAGAGTACAAGTGGAGGAGCATTCTTTCTTAGAAAAAATCTAGTGTCATGGCTAAGCAAAAAATAATCCTTCTATTTATTTATCTATGGTTAAAGTATAATACACAAAAGCAGTTTCTTATTGTACACAAGTCCTTTAGATGAAGCAGACGTTGAAATATTTTAAGATATAATATGAATATCCAAATTCAATACTCTATGATAACACTAGTGCAATAAACATTTTGAAGAATTTGATTATGAATTATAGAACAAAACACATTCCACTCAAATATGACTTCTTGAGAGAATAGGTTATAGATCATAAAGTAAAGATGGAGTACATTACCATAAAGGAATAAATAACAAATATCTTCACAAAGCCCCTCCCAAAATAAACTTTTGAGTTTCTAAAGCATAAATTAGGAGTGATCCATTCATCATCTAGTCATTAAATTTGTCAAGATAAGTATGGATTAAGGGGGAGATAATCATTGAATTATTCATCTCTATGGATATTTTGGTGATACACATTGTGATTGTATTGTATGTCCCTTTTCCATTGATGTAAAATGGGGAGAATCGTAGAAAGGGGGAGCAAAGGAGGAGAAATACAACAAGAGGGACTTCATTTACTATTTTTCTATAGGATTGCCATTAATGACAAAGGGGGAGATTGTTGGAATATTGTCATTAATGTCAAAGGCATTATAATTAATTTAATAGAAGTCAATGGAATTACCAATGGAAATGCCAATAGAATTGTCAATATAAATGTCAAAATGTTAATGTAAATGTCAAAATTTTGATAGAAATGTCTATGCAAATGTCAAAAGACAATTTTTTTAGTGAAGAGATGCCTCTTAGATAGGATGCCTCCTTTGTGAAGAGCCTCTGAAGGCTATATAATGTGGATAGAAGATTGGAAAATATATGAAAAGTAATTCTTTCCATTATTTAAGCATAAGCATATTTTTGTGGATAAGAAGAGGTGATTGAATTTTCCATCATTTGTTGATGAAGCAAAAGTAGTAAGCTAGAAGATTTTTTCAATGGAGGTTAGTGCATCAAAATAAAGAGATTGCTCTTGCTAATTGAGTGCTTAGTGGTGGGGATTGGTGTCTCTAAGTAGGTTGTTGCCTAATTTTTTTATAAAAGTATTATTATTTTATGGTTAGATTTGGATGGTAGATACAAGTAACCCTGATTTGTGGTTTTTCTCGAGAGAGGGTTTTCCACATAAATCTTGGGTTGCTTAATTATTAGATTTTGTGTGAATACTTTCTTTATGAACATTAATTTCTAAAAGTTAAAGTTTATTATACACTGATTCACCCCCCCTCCTTAGTGTATCATGTGCTTAACACTCATTATATTCAAGGTCAATTTTGATTACTACAATTAGTGTTGACTATCGATATTGACTAGATCCATCAAAACCAACCAAAATAAAACTAGCTAACAAGTATCATGTACAATTTAGTGATAAAGTCTTCAGATGCATAATTTATAAAATCATACTTTAAATCCAAAAAGCCAATAATTTAAGCATTTTATTTCCTATTATAGTATATTAATTACTATATTTAATATTTACATTTGTGTATATTGCACAAATCAGAATCAATATATAATTCTAATCATTTCTATCCTATTAGGGTTTATTAATCTAAATTAGGGTAAAATTTATTGGTGAACCTAAATATTAATCTAACCATCCTTTCAAAGTTTTAGATGAAAAATAAGAGGGTCGATAAGATCATGATGAATTTAGTGAAGAATAAAATAAATCCACTGTTGAAGAAATAGAAGAATCTTCTTCTCCTACTCCCTCTTTGTATTCTTATTTAAATCATACAATATATTAATTAACATATGCATGTTTCTAGCAAATATTATAAATCAAGAATTAAATATGCTCTCCCTATTACACTCCATTTATCTTTAAAAAATTACACTTCATTTCATCTCATAAATCATTATAAAATTTAAAGCCATAATCCTTACATAGAATTGAAAATGAATGTGACAAAAGTGAAATTCCTTCTCTCTCTTTATAAATTGTAAATGAATGTGATGAAAGTGAAATTACTACTCTTTATAAATGGAAAATGAATGTGAATAAAATGAAATTCATTCTCTCTCTTTGGAAATTATAAATGAAAGTGACAAACATGAAATTCATTATATCTCTTTAGAAATGATAAATGAATGTGACAAAGGTGATATTCCTTATCTCTCCCTTTAAAATCCAAAAATGAATGTGAAGAAAGTGAAAATACTCTCTCTTTAGAAATGGATAATGAATGTGAAGAAATTAAATTCCTTCTCTCTCTTTAGAAATGGCAAAAGAATGTGAAATTCATTACCTCTCTTTAGAAATGATAAATGAATGTGAATAAAGTGAAATTTATTTACTCTCTCTAGAAATTTTGAATGAATGTGAAATAAAATATTTTTCTTTGAAAATGGAAATTGAATGTGAAAAATGGAAAAATTCTTGTATCTCTTTTAAAATTCTAAATGATAAAAACACATTTGATGATCCTTTTCCTTTCTCAAAGTTACAATGTCAAGATACCTCCTTGCGTAATCTTGTTATAAAAATATAAATTTCACTAACTTGAACTACAAAAAAGTAGTTCAATCGAAAAAGATCTATGGTAAATTAAAATAATAATATACCACCATTAAATGAACCTCCTAAGAATATTAACATGCCTTCTAAATAAGTCATATCCATAATGCATGTTGTGGGTGACTTGAAACATAAAATTCATCGCATAACCTTATAAAGTAAAGCATATAATGTTTGGGTTGATTCTAATGCTATATATGGAAAATCAATTGTGAATAATTTTAAAATACCCCATTACCCCACAAATTATTCATGCATACATTTCATACATTTGACAAAAGTGATGATCCATATTTATAATTAAGAGATTTTAGAGCTTCTACAGAAAAATTTGATGGTAGTCAAATTTTACTCAAAGGGTTTACAAAAATTTTAATTGAAAATAATTTGGATTGGTTTCACTCTCTTATTAGTGGATATTTACACTCCTATATTGAGTTAGAGGAGACACTTTTATTATGATACATATATAATAAAGGATGAAGGGTTACATATAAATGTTTACCTTATCTTCATCAAGGAAAATCAGAGTTATTTTGTGATTACATTCTATGATTCAAGAATTCTATCCAATAATTGATATATCAACCAAAAATTTTGGAAAAAAGTACATATTTGGTAGAGGTATAATTTATCCTATCAAAATAGAGTTGCTTTATGACACTTGTGACTCATTTTTCATCTCTTTTTTATAATAATCTCATACTAGAAGAGAAGTTGACACCTAATCCAAACCCAAATAAGGCACATGAAGACATTAAATTGGAAGAATAATTTCCACTTGAGGAATCTAATCCAACCAGGCAACATCCTAAAGAAAATATTCTAATTAAGGAAAGTTAAGTCAAGGTCCTAAATAAAAGGAAATAATTGATTTACAAAGTAGTACAAAAAGTTAATAGGCCTACCTAAAATAAGTGATAACCACTTATATTTGTTAGTTTCATAGATCGACCACATGATATTATTAAAATATTATTAGATAAGAAGATAATCAATTTGCCTCCTAACTATTATAATCCCATTCATCATCTAGAGAAAATAAAAGGCAAACCATTATGTGTTTATCACGATACTAATGAACATCAAGGTAATGGTTTTTATGAATTATTACAAAATATTATAATACTTGTGTATAGAGGGTTTATTCTATTTGTAAAATTTGACACTTTATCAACAAGATCCCATTCTCCATCTACTTATACTACTCATTTGATGAAGACCAAGATTTACTAGGGTGTTCCTACAAAGGGACTAATGGTTAATTAGAGTTTTATAGATACTATTTCTAAGATAAAATATTGTTTTAGTTCACATTCTACTATGAGATTTATCCCAAGACAATCCCATCGTGGAACCAATGGTCATTAGATATCTAACTATAAAATAACTTAGAGAAAGTAAGGTTTCAAAATATAAGGCACAATATAATGAAGCTATAGTTACATCTCCTTCCATAAAATTATGTATACAAAAGGTAAATCAAGGGACTATAGATAAAAGAAATTTAAAAGCTATAATTATTACACAACAACAACAAAAAATATATTTATTTAATTTTTTCAATAAAAGGATAAATAACTAAATTCACAAGATTATATACTAAATTCTTATTACCTAGTTGATGGTGTAATCAATGTTGAATATCAAGGATAACATACAATAATATAGATTTATATTATGGAATACATATATTCCAAGATGATAAAAATTAAAATAAGGCAATAAAAATTAACTATTATGATGATGCAATATCAAATAAATACAAAAAATAAAAACACATGTGACAATAATAATCAAAACCCATGAGATAAAAATCAATAAAGCTCTTCATATATTGCAAACAAAATTTTATAACAAAATTATAGTCAATTAATAATTGGGGTAAAAACCCTTGATTCATAAGGATCATCACTACTACTATGTTGATTAGTGCTAGAATTAGAGACTCCATTATCTCCTCTATGCATGTGTGACTGAGACCTATAGCTCCTCACATGCTCCTATAAAACTCATAAATTCACTATAGGATATGTGTGATCTACCTGTAGATCACTATAACAAGCTAATGTATTCATCTATAAAGCACTCTCAGGTGTGGGAATTGGTCATCTTTATGGTTTATATTTAAAATCATATCTCATTGGAAAAAATAGTGACAACTATGGAAACATGTTTAAAAATATTGCATGCCCACTTGTAATGTGGTTTACCCTCCCAAGTATCCAACCTATAACTATGTCAAAATGGATATCTCATGTTAAATTTTTAATGAATGTATATAAAATTGTATCCCAATTATAATATTATACATGAGAAATATACAATAAAATAGTTTCTTATACATAAAAAGAGAAAACTTGAAAATAAATACAATCACACATATATATACTCATAGGACAAAAAAATTATAGCGTTAGATAGAGTTGACTAAGGGGTAATTAGACTTGCTCCTATATATACCCAAACTAATCCATCTCCTCTTCCCTAAAATAGAGTCAAAATTATTGGATCTATGACAATAAGAAAGAGAGAATGCCATCTAGAACCTATCCACCATTGGATATATGATGTATTACACCCCATGTCATCTATATCTATAGATATAAGTGGAGGATACACATCCATTATATTTAAAGGTGATATATCCACACCACTTAACCTTGTTATATCACTTATATTATGAGATAATCTTGTATTCTTGCTCTATGTGTATGAGGTTGGAGGCACATCCTGACTAATGTCAAACTACCATGTAACCCATTTAAACTGAAACCTATCTATTAACCCAAAAAACCTATCATGAAGTCATGAACTAACATAAAAATGATGTAGATATATCACATCATTAGGCTACCTACCATACCCATTATATGGCCTTCATAATATGATATTAGGTGTGATCCTATCAAGGATCACACAATAGTTAATCATGCTCAAACTTTGATGTCTCTTAATGAAGGAACATCACTCCTAGGCCTAGTATCTTGAAAACAATTGTTTTTTTAATTTTCAATTTTGGTTTTTTGTAGCATAAGTGGTATTATTATATTTATATCACCCTTATATCTCATTTTCAATTTTTGGTTTTATTTCTAGATTTTCAAAAATTCAAATTTATTTTTTCTCACTAAAACTAAATTTCTGAATTATTTAGCCTAGTTTAGGTGTTATAGGAGTATTTTGAAGGAATTATCAATGTGTAAAATTTTTGGTATGACCTCTTTAAGGCACAATGTGTTTATACCATGGGTATTAAATCATATATGTATGAAACATCAAATGTTATGTATGTTTTCAATGTCTAACTAGCCTTCTAATGACCATTGGAAGGTCCAAAATAGTTAGAGCAGTTGTAAGACATATAAATGTTTTGTATTAAAGATATTATAATTAATTTAATTTTGGGAAAGATCAAGATCCAATAACATGAATAAATAATTCCTTATTTTGATAACAAAACATTGCAAACCCTATTTTCCTATGTATTGGCTATGAATATTGATTGTGTATGACTGATCATTAAAGAAAGATTCAATAAAGATATGTTTTTGATGCTTATTGAAAAATTGGTAAGTTTATTACATGTTTATTTAAAGTTATTATGTGTTTTATTTGATTATTTATCATAACTCTTTGTGATAAGTTTAACATAGACCTACAGGTCACATAATACTCACACATAATCAAAGTTAGAATGTTGCAAAAGGAGTAAACATAGGTGTCTAGGGGGTAAATAATGATTTAATAAGGTGTAAGGGAATTTAATATACCTTATTAAAATTTTATATTTATTTTAAACTCGTTATGTAGCTTTAAATAACAAATTCCTCCTTCTCAGGTCTGCACATACTGTATTAACCCTGAATTAGGGTTTTCAACTTCAAACTTTAATTGTAGGAGTTAAAACAATTAAAAAATCACAAAAAATTGTGATTTATTGTGATTTTGTTATTTCTAAAATATTTTTGAGGTTCCATACTTGTACGGATCTTTTTTATATGGAAAAATAGGATTATGGGTTAATTAGGCCTTGGGAGACTTAATTGGGGCTTGACAAAGGCTAAAAAAGTGGTCTTTGACTGGATTTAAACCAATAAATTTTTTGGATGAAAATAAATAAATGAGGGTAATAAAAAATTACTATATTTTATTAATATCAATCCTAAACTATCTGTACTATCAATAAAAATGAAAAAAGGCTACTATGAAGCTTATAAGGTTGTGACAAGTGAGAACAAGTTATAGGGTTAAAATTTTAGGAGTTATTTCTCAACATAATTTTATTATTAGAGATAGGAAAATAAACTTGAAAGTGATTGGATAAATTTATATTATCTTAGAGGAAGAGAAGTTAGGATTTGTTTGCCAAATTGCCTAAGAAGAGACAAAATGTCACCTAGGAGAAATGCATCAGGTGAGAGGGCAACAAACATACAAATGGGAGATGAAATATTTAAGGAGTTGAGGAATATTAGATTAAATTTTTGTGAAATAATAAAATATTAGAGGTCAATCAAATAATGTTAGTCACAAGTGATTTGAGTGACCAAGAGGAAGAAGAACCACATGCACTAGAGTTGGAAGATGAACGAGAGAGAAAAATTGAAGAACAAAAGTTTGAGAGCTTTGTGAAAGTGGTGAAAGGGAAAGGATATAATCTTAAAATATATATTATAGTGTATTAAGGAAGCCTCGATAGAGAATAACTACCTGATTTGATAGGAGAGTTGGACAAATACTTTGATTTTGAATATGTACTAGCAGAACAACAAGTGAAGTTTGTTAGGACCAAGATAAATGGTCATGAATGCCTATAGTGGGATTAAATATATGATTAGAGAATAAAAAAAAAGAAAATACAAGATAAAGTCTTAGGATATAATGGTTTCCATGTTGAAAATCAAGTTCTTGCCTAGTGATTACATGATAAACTTATATAGAAAGCTTCAAAACTTGAAATAAAAAGAGATGGGGGTAAAATAATATATTGAAGAGTTTTAAAATTTGAGAATTACATTAGGCCAAATGGAGGATGATAATGATAAGGTGGATATGCATCTTAATTATTTAAGATACAACTTGTAAGATGAGTTGATCCTTGCTAGTCCAAAGACGCTAGAAGAGTGTTACTAGTTGGCCTTAAAAGTAGATTATAAGCTCAATAAGAAACAAAAACAAAAAAAATAGAGGTAGAGGCATAAATTATAGGTAAATAGGTCAAAAAATAGGTAGAGGTCATTCACAAAAAATTCAAGGGGAGTCTAGTACTTCACATGAATAGCCATCTAGTTCAAGAGGAGGATTTAGAGGTTAGGGGTGGTTATACATAAAGAGGTAGAAGATCAAGTTATTTTACAAGTAGGTGTTTCAAATGTAACAAGTTTTTTGAACATAGGTCTTGGGAATGTCTAGAGGATCAGCTAGTAGGGAGTCCAAGAACATAAATTAGAAATCAAATTGCATAGGTAGTTGAGGAAGAGAGTGTCTGTTCTCCATCACTTGTGGAGGAACCTAAGGTAGGAGAAAACTTGCTAATGATGAGAGTGATAATCAAGAAACCCAAGGAGAAGGATCCACCATAAAGATTTTTTTTTTAATAACTTCTTGCAAATACCAAGGTAAGTGTTACAAAATGGTCATTGATTCAGGAAGTATAGATAATTTAGTCTCCAATAAAATGGTCAACAAAATTGGATTGAATAAGTTTACTCACCTCAAAATACAAAGTCTAATTGTTGAATAAGGATAACAAGTTTTAGTTAGTGAATAAATTTGGGTGGAGTTTCAAGTTGGAAAGTATAAAGACAAGGTCCTTTGTGATGTGATACCCATGGATGTTTGTCATGTGCTTATTAAGAGGCCTTGTAAATATGATAGGAAAACCATTCATGATGGTAGGATAATTATATACACCTTGGTTAAGGATGTATTTAGTCACATATTATAAAAAATGAAAATAATGGCTAATAAATTAGATCAAATGTGATGTTGGTTAGTGTAAAGGAGTTTATAAATGCTATGAATGAAGAGGAGTTAGGATTTGCATTGTTATTTAAGTCTATTAATATTATGAAATCCACTAAAGTAAATGAATTTCATTAATAAATCCAAGACATATTGGAAGAGTATGTAGAAATTGTAGCTAATGAGTTGCTAAGTACATTTCCACCTATGAGAAACATTACTCATCACATAAGTTTTATTCCAAGAGCAAGTTTACATAACAAGGTAGCCTATAATATAACTTTCAAGGAAAATTTAAAAATCAAGAGACAATTACAAGAGATCTTAGACAAAATACTGATCAAAGAAAGTCTTAGTCCTTGTGCAGTACCTATAGTGTTGGTGCCTAAGAAAGAAGGTGAGTAAAAAATGTGTACAAACTCCATAGATATCAAAAAGATCACCATTAGATATAGGTTTACTCTTCTTAGAATGGAATATTTTATGGATTTATTGAGTGGAGCAACCTAATTTTCAAAAATTGATATCAAGAGTGGGTACTATTAGATTAGGATCATACAAGGGGATGAGTGGAAAACTACTTTCCAAACTAATGAGGGGTTGTATGAATGGTTGGTTATGCCATTTGGATTTAAAAATGTACCAAAAATATTTATGAGGATTATGAATGAAGTAATAAAATACTTTATAGGTAAGTTTTTAGTGGTCTACTTGGATGGTATACTTATATATAGCCCTAATAAGGAGGAACGTCTTCACCATTTTCACTAGTCATGAGAAGGGTGAAAGAAGAATGGTTACTAATAAACCTCAATAAATGTGAGTTTATGAAATAATAACTATTGTATTTAGGATTTGTCATCTCTAAAGGCATGCTAAATAAGGACAAGGACAAAGTGAAGGTAATCATGGATTGGACAACACCTAGAACAACTGGAGAGGTAAGGAGTTTACATGGACTTGCAAGTTTCGATAATAAATTTAAGTATAATATGTTTTTCATAATATATACCATTAGAGGATACAATAATAAATTTGTTTGGATTGATAAATATGAAAGGAGTTTCTAATATTTGAAGCAAAAAATAACAGGGTAGCCTATCCTAGCAGTACCAAACTTTAACAAAGTTTTTTAGATAGAGTGTGATGTATGTAGGGTGGAAATAAGGGTTATTATAGTCTAAGAGAGGAGACTAATAGCCTAATTAAGTGAAAAACTCAATGATACCAAGAGAAATTATTCATCTTATGACTTGGAATTCTATGCAATGGTTAAAACCTCTAAGAATTAGAGGTATTACTTAATATCCCTAAAGAGTTTATCATCTATATAGACAATCATGCACTTCAATTCATCACTAGTCAACCTAAGCTAAATTAGAGGCAAATGAAATGGGTGGAGTATATGCATAATTTTACCTTCACCATCAAGCATAAACAAGGACAAATTAATAAGGTAGTAGATGCATTGAGTAGAAGAGACTTGTTAGTGCATGAGATACAACTTTAAAGTGTTGATATAGAGTCACTCAAGGAGATGTATGAAGATGAATACTTTAAAGAAGCATACAATGATTGTAAAAATACAAATACACTAAACAATGAGCCATGGTTGGAATATGCCATAAAATATGGGTTAATATTAAAATGTGTGCATCTATGTGTGATAAAAATCTTAATAAGTTAGAATTTGATCTAAAAGATGTATAGTGGGAGTATGGCAGGCCACTTAGTCTTGATAAGACTTTGGAGCAGCTCACTAGACACTGTTTTTGGCCTAAGATGCAAGTAAAAGTGATAACATATGTTGAGAGGTGTAGAACTTGTCAAATTTCCAAAGGTAATAACACCAATACAGGTTTATACCAACCTCTACCAATCCCAAATAGACTATGGGAATCCATAAGAAGGGAATTTATGATGGGACTACCTAGAACACAAAGAGGTTTTGACTCCATATATGTAGTTGTGGATATATTTTATAAAATTTTACATTTCATTCCTTGTAGGACCACTAATGATTCCACCCATGTGCAATATTTATTCTTTAAGGAGGTACTAAGACTTCATGGATTGCCACTAAACATTGTATATGATTGAGATACTAAATTCCTAGGCCACTTTTGGAGAACACTATGGAGAAATATAGGAACAAATTTGAGTTTTAGTTTAACTTACCACCCTTAGATAGATGGTCAAATTGAGATGGTTAATAGGAATATAGATAACCTATTGAGGTGTCTATCTAAAGATATTCCCAAATAGTGGAATACCTCAATTAGAATTTGCTTATAATGACTCCTCCAATAAGAGCATTGACATGAGTACTTTTCAAGTGATATATGGTATATAACATATAAGAGTGTTTAAACTCAAAAATATCAGTAATATGTAAAAAAGGAGTGATAAAGGGGAAGATTTTGGAATGCCCATGAAAGAGGTTCATCAATAGGTAAGGAAACATTTATAATCTAGTGTGGAGAAATACAAAAAGCAAGCAGATGTAAGAAGAGAGGTAATTTTTCAAATTAAATATTTGGTTTTAGCTCATCTTAGGAAGGATATATTTCCCAGAGGTGAGTAAAACAATCTTAAGATGAAAAAAATTGGTCCTTGTAAGGTGCTTAGGAAGTTTGTTAACAATGCGTATGAGTTGGAATTGCCTAGTGGTGTAGGCATATCACCAGTTTTCAATTTTTCAGATTTGTAACCTTATAAAGGAGTAAAATGTGAAGACATAATAGAAGGAGTAGGTACATATTGGGAAAGACAATTGCCTCAAGTCAAACTAGATGAATTGGAATGCATCCTAGATAAGCAAGTGTTCATGCAAACTAGGGACAAGAAGTATTTCAAGTATTTGGTCAAATGGAAGAAAAAAATAGTTGAATATGCTACATGGATGATATATAATGACATTAAAAATCATTGGAGTACTCTATAACTCATGGACAATAGTCCCTGAGTCTTTTTCTCTTTCCCCTAGGAGTATGATGTAGGAACATCAATCCTAGGCATAATATCTCAATCTTTTTTGTTTTTTTCTTGTCAATTTTGGTTTTTTTGTGGTATAATTGGTATTAGGATATTTATATCACCCTTATATTTCATTTACAACTAGTTTTTTTAGTTCTAGCTTTTCAAAAATTCAAATTTGGTTTTTCTTGCCAAAATTGAATTTTTGAATTGTTTAGCCTAGTTTAGGTGTTGTAGGAGTGTTTTTAAGGAATTATCAATGTTTAAAATTATTTATATGACATATTTAAGGATTTTTTTTTTAATAAAATGGGTCTTAAATCATATATGTATGGAATATCAAACTTGATGTATGTTTCCAATGTCTAACTAGTATTCTAGTGACTGTTGGAAGGTCCAAAAGCAGTTAGAGCAGTTGTAGGACATATAAAACATTTTGTATTTGAGAGAGGATAATTTTATATTTTTTTAAATATAAATATCTAATAAAACTAATAAATAATTCCTCATTTTGACGACAAAACATTGCAGACCCTATTTTCCTATGTATTGGCTATGAAGATTGACTATGTATGACTAATCATTAAAGAAATACTCAATAAATATATGTTTCTAATGATTATTATGAAATTGGTAAGTTTATTACATGTTCCTTTAATGTTATTATGTTTTTCATTTAATTTTTTTCATACCTCTTTGTGATAAGTTCAATATTGACCTATAGGTCATAGAATACACACACATACAATCAAAGTCAAAACATTGCAAAAGGAGTAAAAAGATGTGTCTAGGGGATAATTAATTATTTTATAAGGTTTAATGTAATTTAATATACCTTATTTAACTTTAAAATGGTTTGAAACTCATTTTGTATCTTGAAATAACAAATTACTCCTTAGGTCTACACAGACTATATTAACCCTAAGTTAGGGGTTTCAAATTCAAACTTGGATTATATGAGTTATAACCATCCAAAAATCACAAAAAATTGTGATTTGTTTTGATTTTGTTATTTCTAAAATATTTTGAATGTTATAGACCCATATAGATCTTTTATGTACAAAAAATAGGATTGTGTGTTAATTAGGCCTTGGGAGACCTAATGGGGCTTGACAGAGGCTAGAAAAGTGGTCTCTAAATGGATTTGAACCAAAAAAATTGTTTTAGGAAAATAAATAAATATAGGTTACTCAAAAATTACCATAGTTTCTAAATATCAATTCTAAATTATATGTACTATCAAGCAAAGTGAAAAAAATCTATTAGGAAGCTTGTAAGATTGTGACAAGTGAGAACAAGTTGTAGGTTAAAATTTTGGGAGTTTTAACTCTACATCATCTCTATAAAACCCATATCTCTAAAAAAATATAAGGGTGGACACAAACCCCATGAGGTCCTCTAATTGGTCAAATAATAGTGATGTGCTCATAGGCCTTGACATGTAGTAAGGTCACTATGTCAAGGCCTCAAACATGACCTTCCAATGTGAATATATCTAGATACATACATAAATAGGACACCATGATATTCCATGATGAATATATCATTCCTCTCTCCTCAATTAAATTCATAAAACCATACATGTGATAGGAAATATTGACAACACTCCCATTTATGATAAGAAATTAACAAAGTAAACAACATAAAAAATTACATAATCATAAAAAATATGAACTAACAATACCCACAAGTAGAACCATGGAGTCATGTGCTCTATAATATATTTTTGGGGATGCTTAATCTTATATCTATGTGCACAATGAACAAAACCAAGCCTCATTGTGGCTTGTACTATGACCTAATTACCAACCAATAAGAATATAAATATCTTCCATAAACCCTCTAAAGTAATAGTTATCTCCTCTATATGGAGCCAAAATTTTCACGTATCAAGATTCCAGATCTTAACCAATGTGTTCATTAGATGCATACCATATGGAATCCACCCTAAATAGGTTACATGTCTAAGTCTATGTATATCGAGGATTCATTAATGAACATCATATAATCCAAGCTCAATCATGGTCTCGATATGATGACCATATTAGAGATATCACACATGTAAATCCATCTTCAAACACATAATAAAAATTGACATAATATATAATATAATATGATAAATATCAATGTGAAAGATATTAACTAAATTCAATGAATGTCAAAGGTCATAACTGATTAGATATGGTTAATATCATTGGACATTAATGTCATTATTAGTTTTTTCTTCAGTTAGTACTATTGGAATAGAGGATTTGTTTTCATATACATGATGATACTAAAATCCAAGATTCAATATGAAAGATTCTCTAAAAACACTTAAAATGCCTAAAACATCTAAAATTTCAAAATAAAAAATTCTAAAAAAAATTCAAAATTGAAAAATTAGGTCAAAAAGTAAATAAAATATCCATACCAAGTCCTTGGGCTATTGGTCTTATATGGTGGTTTGTAAATTCTCAAATCAATGAGGTAGCACATATTGATGACTCAACATTATAATGGTTCAGAGCTCAAAATCACAATGTGTAAATGAATTTAAAAATTATAAAAACTCAACCTATTTATATCATCAAATTTTTAACTATGTACTATACCTAATCCAATTTCTAAATTGATACTTGATAACCTTTTACACATGCTATATTGAACACTGCATATTAAAATCACTCCCCATTAATTAAATTAGAACATAGAAAACACTTTATCCCACATGGTATCTTTTTTAAGACTATTAATGGAAATATACACCAAAATTTTATGAATATTCTCCTTCCACACTAACATGGCCCTAATTTTTCAAAATGGTTAAAACTTTTGACTTTGGATATATGCCGTTGCCTTTGTAAATTATTCTATATAATTAAGGGATCAAATTTATTGATATATACTATCTCTCTATGCTCTAATAATAATTGAATAATTTTGGAATCTAAAATAAAATGATATAAATTCACATAATGAATATATAAAATTATAAATATCTTTGAGAGTTTGTAATTGCATTTATTTTTGAATGCAATCGATTCGATAGCCACATCCATCACATCAAAAGTGAGGCATAAATTAGGCTTATTATATAATTCTAGATTATTAAATTTGGCACAACACATATAATTCAAAATATTAGAGTTGTCATATTAAAAAGAATTCATAATAGTTTATATATTAGATGCTTCACTTAAATGATAAATATTGACACATTGATACAAATTATAAGGTCACATGCCATGCATATGCATCTATTTTATATATTCTTGAGCACATATTCATACATTAAACAATGTTACATAATATTGAGCAAAAATCTATATAATCCTATACATCATCTCTTACAAAAACACTAAAACATCATTATAACAAATAACAAGTCTAGATTATAATCACTAATGCAGGTTTACATTATAGTTTCCATTTTAAATAGTATTTTTAGTTCAATTATAATGCTAGGTTAAAGGGGGGAAATGTAGATACCCAGATTTGGTACAAGCCTTGTTCTACAAAAAAAATTAACCAACTTTTCATGTATATATCTTGAACCATGAAATAAGTGTTGGATATTTTTTAGTGATGTCATGGAGGTGTCCAGGTGAGTAGATGAAGTATCTTGATAATCTAAGTGTCAATGACAAAGTGTGCAGTGAGCTTGTCCTAGTATGCTTGAATGAGGATTGGTTGATCTCCAGTTTTGGCATGTTTAGGAATGGGTCTAAAGTATTGTTTTTGTGGGAGGGGTCCTATTAGAGGTCAAGGATGATTTGAGATCTTGTGTAAGTGCATGTTATTCATCCAGTTCTTCATTATTTTTATCTTGGCATAGTTAGTTCTATGACAAAAAAAATTGAGTAGGCATATTGATGACATTATATTTCACATGTGTAAAGGTTCCTAGAGCATATTGATATATTTATGAATTACACTATGAAATGTGATCATATGTTTCAAATTTTAGGTCATGTAATTAAGGGTATAAAAATTTAATAAGGGGCAAAGTTGGATTCTCAGACATAATTTACTATGTTCCCATACTTAGCTAGAATGTCACTACACATCATGTAGATATGGATGATTTTTTTTTTTTTGAACATTTATTTATAGTACTTGGATATTAAATAAAGGTCAAAGGATTTCATATAAATATTGTCTATAGTGTTAGAATGGTCCCCTAAATATTTTGAGTCCTAAAGTGTTTTCTAGGTTGAGATATAAATCTTCAAAGTTGTACTTGCATACTATGATGGGCAAGAGACCGTCAAGATAAACTACACTAAATTATGAGGTCACTAGTTAGTATATATAAAGTTTCACATAAATCATATATATTAATCCAATGGTGTGTGAAAAATTTAGTATGTCAAAGAATGAATGCTCTAGTGACAAGTGTTACATTCACAGAGCTTGGATAAAATATCAATGGTTCATGAGAGTTTGTACTGTTAGAAGATTGATGGTGTGGGTCAATGTGTGAAAAAGGCATGTAGATATAACAAGTGGAAAAATCATGGGAGATATGATCTATATCTAATGGTGATCATTTATTGATAAAGATTGAGCTACTCAAAGGAGATTTATGGTGCACATTTGTTCCAAATTGTCAGGAAGCAGTGAGATGATAACAAGTGCTTGATGTGCAAAAGTGAGAAAAGGTAAAAATTCAAATAATTATAAGAAGATCAATGGTGTATATTTTATAAAAATATGTGAGGACATGAGCTGATGGTAAAGTGTTCTAATTTTAATAGTTTCTCAATGACAATTGGAATTCAAATATTCGAATTTGTGAGGAAAGACCAGTCTATAGTTTTTGTGCTATAACTCTTGATATATGTAGAATTTGATCATGGTGTAAAAGGAAAAGTTATAGAGTACTTAATGTTGGATATATAAAACCTAGTTATAATTTATAATTGTTTGTACATTTAAATATATGGAGCTCCAAAGTTGACTATATATGTGTTCATGCTCTGTAAATAATGTGAAAAGGGTAATTGAGTTGTTCTTGATGGTATTTCAATGTTTTAAGATGAACTAAGTGTTGGATCATGTCCTAGACTTCATGAGGAACATATATGTGGATTATGGAGTTGTGACCAATCCATATTTTATATGATCAAAGGCTTATAAGTTGACTATGTGTTTATTCTTGATGATCATATGTACAAAATGATGTTTGGGCTAATTGTGTTATAGTAAAAGGGTGTTGTGATTGATGTTGTCACTTAAGATAAATCTATAAATCACATGGAATTGGTTTATGTATTTTTAAAGTGTTATTATGTTATAATTTTTCTTGAATAAATGTCAAAGAGTTAAATGGGTCTCCATAGGACCTAAAAGGACACTTAGGCCTATTTGAAAGAGGGTACTACTTAAAGGTGACCCATGTAGATGCATTAAGAGTGAAGGCATGTATTGTGACTAATAAAGATGGTTGTGAACATGATATTATTGATGTATATATAAAAGGTGAAATTAAAGGTGGTGATTTCTAGACTTGTGAGAAGAGGTTTATGTGTGTGTGTTGAAGAGTGAAGGAAAGCAGAATGGGTGGGTGATCAGTGGATGGGTTGTAGATTAGAGCAGGTTGATGACTATGTGTATGACCTATAAGTCATATTTATGATGTTAGAATAGTGATCTTACTAGTTTGAATATTGAGGATGAGTGAAGAGGTCTAGAGTGATCTAAAAGGATGTTTTGGATACCTTGAATGTGAATGAAGGATAGATATGTGTGATCTTGGTGATTGATTTGAGAGGCAGATCAAAGTGTGGTTTGTATATATGATCATTTTGTTGAGGTTGTGATATATTTATTTCCCAAAAGTGTAGAGTAATAAAAAAGGTGGGTTTGGATGTTTGTGGCTATGTGAAGAAGTTAAGAGAGTTGATATACATTATATCTTCATCAGATTAATATGCAATTAGTGATCAAGAGATTTCATTTCATAGGTGTTCAGAGAGTGATCAACATCTAGGTTAGAAGGAATTGACCAAAAAGTGGTTACAAGGACTTGATAATCTTAGGTTTAGGTTATACTTATGAAATAGGTGTTTCATTAAAGCCATTCGAAAGGACTTGACCAATATGTGGTTAAAAGGACTTGATCATCCTAGGGGTAGGTTCTCCTTGTGAAATAGGTGTTTTACTAAATTTTGATGAGAAGGACTTGACCAGTCTCATGTTTATGATCATCTTATAAGATAATTAGTCCATGTTTTTGTAGGCTTAAGAGTGGTTTTTATTCTCCAAGATGGTTTTCTACATAGATCATGTGTTGTGTATGTGATCTTGCATTATCTTCATTGTTTATTGCTATAAACATATTGTATGCTTTAGTAATGGTTGTATTGAATGCTTAAGTGTTTGAATGGTTTGGAAATTGAATTGGATTGTTTGTCACCACTCATTACCCCCTAGTGACTATAACTATAACAATTGGTATCATATCTGGTCCTTTGGTAATTGCTTGATAGCTTGAAGGAGATCCAAGGTACAATATGGGTAGCCATCAAATGCAAGGAGGTTTTCCCAAAAATCAAGAACTAATGTTCAATAGATCCAATTATGATTTTGGGAGTGTAAGGATGAGGACTTACATTATGTCCCTTGGGTTTGACACTTTAAAATCTATTGTGGATGGTTAATCTGCACCTAATATTCCTCCATCTAGTGTTGTAGATAAGAAGTTGTTTGAGAACAATTCTAAGGCAATGAATGCTATCACTTGTGGTCTTTTAGAGATTGAATACACCAAGGTAATTCATTGCATATCTACTAAGTAAATGTGGGATAAATTGAAGACTATTTATGAATTAAATTCAAAGGTTAAATTGACAAAGTTACAGACTCACCAAAGATTATTTGAGAGTTTTAAGATAAAGGAAGAAGATTTTGTGGCATCCTTTCTGGAGAGAGTTGATGAGATTGTGAACATCATCATAGGTCTTGAAGAGAAGCTTGAAAAAGCTAATGTAGTTTAAAATGTATTAAGGTCTCTCTCTCAAGTTTTATTCTAAAGTATCTATTGTAGAAGAAAGTCATGATCTTACTCAGTTGAAGATGGATGCTTACTGTCTATGAGATGAGAATAAATTATGATATACCACCAAAGAAGGAAGCAACATTCAAGATATAAATGAATCCAAAGAAGAAGTTACAAGGTAATAAACATAAAGAGGTTGACATATTAGATATTGATGAAGATGAACTAATTTATTTATTTACAAGGAAATTTAAAATAGGGTCAAGCAAGTATAAGGGTAAACTACCCTTCAAATATTTCAATTGTGGAGAGGTAGGATATTTTGCTAGCAAGTGCCCTCATAAGCATAATAAGAAGGATGATGAAGAGCATGGTCAAGGTAATTATGATGGAAAGATATCTTTTAGATCTAATAAAAGCAAGAAGGGATTTAGAAGGTTTGAAAATAAGAAGTACTTCAAGGACATGAAGAGTCTTTACACCAAAGAAGATTGCATCTCATCAGATGAGATTGAAGATAGTGACTCAGAGTATGATCATGAAGATTATGGTCTTATTGAATATGAATACCTCTTCATGCCTAACAAATGAAGTTGATCATATAAAAAAGAGTCTACTTGGAGTGTTTTAGATGATGATAAGGATGAGTTGGACTATGAGAATGAATTGATGAATGCTCTTGAAGAACTAAAAATTGTGAAGAAGATTAAGAAGAATATGAAGTCTCAAATCAAGGAATATGAAGATCAATTCAATGTGTTTGAGTCAAGAATGAATGAAGACACCAAGGAGCATGAAGATATAGTCAAGCATCTCAGTTGTAAATTAGAAATGTTGTCTACAAGCTTGAAAGCTAAAGAAGTTGAATGTTCAAGGTATATAATTGAAAATGAGTTAGTAAAAGATGAGTTAGAGAAGACACATAGTAAGATGAAGTAATTTGTGAGATTTGAAAAGAGATCAAGTGATCTAGATAATATTATGAGTGGTCAAAATCATGCAAGTGATAGAATTGATCTTGGATACAAAGAAGAACCAGAAAATGCAACTCAAGATAAGAAGAAGACTAATGTAAATCATACCTTGAAGGCCAAAAATTAGTCAAGGAATGAAGATGATGGAAGAGTGAAGATAAAATATATTAGAAAACCAAATGACATGAGGTATACAAGTTATAATGGTTTTTGTTACACATGTAGTTAATTTGCACATAGAGCTAGAGAATGCAAGAGACTTGTTAGAAATGAGTTTCCATGGAACTATCATGGGGGTCATCAGTCAAAAGGTGAGTCTTATTCAAAAGGATTAGTTTATTTCAATTAACAAAAGAATGAACATATTTCAATATTTTGTTATAATTAGGAAAGATAGGATAAGCTTCTTGAAAAAGGTATAGTGTGCTTTAACTATCAATAGAGAGGTCACATTGCTAGATTATGTAAGTAAAGGCCTAAAAGACAAAATATGTTCATTTAGGATCCTAGAGTGTAAGGAGGAAGGAAAGTTAACTCATGGAAACCAAATGTGGTAAGTATGAGTCATGATGAGTCTAAAGATATGAGTAATCTATTTTCTATGGTGGAGAATGCTATAGAAATTGGAGAGTACCAAGAGCTCTCATTGACTGGTCATATTATGAATGAAGAGACCAAGCTCAAGGAGATGACCAAGGTTCTATTTAAGGCTATTTCTGAGGTGTATTTGGATGATAATGAGCAACCTACTTTGTGTGAGCAAGTTTCAAGCTTGGTTCCTATGTTTTTAAGGTTTGAAGGTGTTATTTTGCAATATAAAGAAGATAATTTAGGTCAAGGTATGTTAATATTCCATGGTTGTTCTAAATGTTGTATATCCTATCATAGAAGAGAAAGTGAGTGATGTAGAAAAGGAACAAGTTGTAAAAGTCTAGACTAAGAAGAAAAAGAACAAGAAGTCTTATAGATATAAAAGGATTTTAGTGGTTACTGAGGAGATGTGGGCCACTCTTGGATTCTTTAGAGACTCCTTTTAGTGGAGAAGAAAGTTTTACTATGGTGTTCTTCATAAGGTCTTGGATTGAAAGAGATGAGTGTTTCCATTTGGAGTTGGTGTGTTAATATGGGAGAAGTGCTTTGATGAGGTTAGAGTGATGTCATAAGGTGTTTTTATTATGTATGTAGTGTTTGTAGGATCAAGATGGGTATTTTTAGGTGGCATAATGAGATTGATGGAATGCCAAGAAGATTTTAGTGATAAAAAAGGTATATGAACTTATTTGTGATGTGTTCTAGGTGGTTTTGTGTGTTGATGATCTTGTTTGTACCTTTTAAGGTTTTGTGTGCTCCAAAGTTTATCTTTCCTATTGCAAATCAAATCCATCATATAGGAAGTCAAGGTTTACAAAGGTTTGGAGGCTCAAATATTGGTCTAGAAGTGTGTGATGGTTGTATCTAGGTGTGTAAGAATTTTTAGAGGTGGGATTTGACTAGAAGGAGGTTTGTTGACCTTATTTGTTTTGAGATTCTCAAGTTTTAGAGTATGCTAGAAAAGTGGTTTACCTTATGAGTTGAGGTCAAAGGATTATTAATAGGTTGAATAATACAAATGGGTTTTCAAATCAATCTTCATAGAGATTTGAAGGTTTGTGTTTTTCAAATTATTCAAGTTTTTGTCAAAATGAAGGCATAATTGTCTAATAGATTTGTGAAGGAAGTATGTTGTAAAGGAGGAAATAGGTGATGAAAATTCATGTGATTAAGGGGGAATATTAGATTGATAAATATATGAAGTTTTATGTCTTGAAAGTATGTCTACTTAAATTTGTGGGATTTGCAAGTTCTACGTAGGGCTATAAAGAGTCTAAATAGGCCTAGTGTGAAGATTTGATGTTTTTTCTTAGTTTATCTAAAATAATAAGGCATGAGCATTTCAAGGTGAGTTTTAAAATTAGTTTAGACCATGTTTCCTATTTTTTGAGTGGCATGAAGTTCTGTTGGTGGTCCTTGAGGTGGCTTGAGAGAGAAGAATATTAAGCGTGTATGGTGGTTCTTCATGGTGTGTGAAGATCTAAAGATGTTCAAGAGGTGAAATGGATCAAAGATATTAGGGGAAGTCCCTATAATATATTTATTGGTGATTTCCATCATATTTTAGTACTTTTTGTGTTCTTCATTGATTATAGTACTTGATTGAAGAGAGTGTTGGCATGTAGCAAGAGGAAGTTATCAAGGCTAGAAGAGGTAGGATCAAGGTAAAGGGGAGTTTGTATAATCTTTATAAGGTGGTACTCTCATTTTGGTGGTATTTTCAGGTCCTTGGGATCAGTTTGTGCCCACTTTTTCATTGTGTCAAAGGGGGAGAAGGTTCCTATTATGAGAGTGCTTGAAGAGAGAGAAGGAAGGTGAGATATATGATGGGGGTTGAAATCAATTACAAAGGGAGAGGTTTTTGGATAGTTTTTAGTGAAGTAATGTAGGTTTTAATGTGATTGGATTAAGTGTCTTGATAATCTAAGTGTCAATTAGAAAGTGTACAGTGTGCTTGTCCTAGTATACTTGAAGTAGGTTTGATTAATTTTTAGTTTTGGCATGATTAAGAATGGGTCTGAAGTATTGAGCATGTCTGAGAGGACCTATCAGAGGTTAAGGATGATTGGAGAGATTATGGAAGTGAATGTTATTCATATAGTTACTCATTATGTTCATCTTGGCATAATTAGTTTTGTGATAGAAAAATCTTAGTAGGCATATTAATGACATTATATTTCAAACATGTTAAGGTTCTTAGAGTAGATTGATATATGGATGGATTTAAATATGAAAGGTGATAATATGGTTCAAATTTTAGTTCATGTGATTAATCACAACAAAATTTATTAAGGGGCAAATTTGGATTGTTAGACAAAATTTACTATGTTCCCATACTTAGCCAGACCATCACTGCACATCATGCAGAAATGGATGAAATAAAAAGTTTAAAAATTTATTTATAGTAATTATATATTTAAAAAAGGTAAAATTAGTTCATGGAGATATTTTATATAGTTCCAAGAAGGTCCCTTGAAGATTTGGAGTCTTGAAGTGTTTTCTAGCTTGAGATATAGATCTTCAATGTTGTACTTGTAGACTGTGATGGGCTAGAGACCATCAAGATAAATTAAGCAAAAGTCTAAGGTCACTATTAATTATATCTAATGGTGTGTTTTAAATCATAGATATTCATCTGATAGTGCCTATCAAAGTCAATATGTCAAAGAATGAATGTGCTAGTGACAAGTGTCACATTCACAGAGCTTGGACAGAAGATCAATGCTTCATAGGCATTCATTCTATCATAAGATCAATGGTGTGGGCCAATGTGTGTGTATAATACATGAAAATATGACAAGTGGAATAATCATGGAATATTATATATATATATATATATATAATGGTGATCATTTATTAATAAATATTGATCTAATCAAAGGAGATCTACGATGCACATTTGTTCCAAATTGTCAGGAAACAATGAGATGATAATAAGTGCTTGATGTTTAATAGTGAGAAAAGGTAAACACAAAGATACATATAAAAATATTAATGGTGTGTATTTTATCAAAATATACAAGGATATGAGATGATGGAAAAGTTTTTGAAGTTTAATAGTTGCTTAGTGATCGTTGGAATTCAAATATTCGAATATGTGAGGGAAGACTAGTCTACAAGTTTTATACTATAACTTTTGATATATGCAAAATTTGATCATGTTAGAAAAGGAAAAGTTGTAGAGGACTTCATGGAGCATCCAAAAAACCTATTTATAAGGTATAATTATTTATATATTCAAATATATGGAGCTCCAAATTTGACTATGTATGTGTTCATGCTCTACAAGTAACATGAGAAGGGTAATTGAGTTGTTCTTGAGGCTATTTTGATGGTTTAAAATGAACTACGTGTTAGATAATATTATATAATTTATTAGGATCATATGTGTTGATAATGGAGGTTTTACCAATACATATTCTATATGATCAAAGGCTTAGAAGTTGACTATGTGTTCATTTTTGGTGATCGTATGTATATAATGATGTTTGGGCTAATTGTGCTATAGCAAAAGGGTGTTATGATGGATTTTGTCACTTAAGGTGGTCTTATAGATCATGTGGAATGGGTTTATTTATTTTTAATGGGTCTCCATAGGACCTAAAAAGACACTTAAGCCTATTTGAAAGAGGAACTGCTTAAAGGTGACCCATGCAGATGAATTAAGAGTGAAGGCATGTATTATAGACAAAAAATAAGGTTATGAACATGATATTATTGGTGTATCTATAAAAGGTGAAATCAAAGGTGGTGATTTCTAGACTTGTGAGAAGAGGTGTGTGTGTGTGTGTGTGTGTGTGTGTGTGTGTGTGTGTGTGTGTGTGTGTGTGTGTGTGTGTGTGTGTGTGTGTGTGTGTGTGTGTGTGTGTGTGTGTGTGTGTGTGTGTGTGTGTGTTGAAGAGTAAAAGAAAGAAGAAATGGTGGGTGCCCACTGGATGGGTTTTAGAATAGAGTATGTTGATGACTATGTGTATGGATTACTAGTCATATTTATGATGTTAGAAAAATGTTATTTTTGGTTTGAATATTAAGAATGAGTGAAGAGGTCTAGAGCAAAGAGGTCTAGAGAGATTTAAAAGGATGTTTTGGATGCCTTGAGTGTGACTGAAGGATAAATGATGTCTATGTGAGCTTGGTGGTTTATTTTGAGAGGTAGATAAAAGTACATTTTGTGTGTGTGATCATTTGGTCATGTTTTTGAGGTTGTCATAGAGTTAAATCTGATAAGTGTAGAGTGATTCAAAAGGTGGTTTTGGATGTTTGTGGCTACGTGAAGAAGTGAATATAATTGATATACATTGTATCTCTATTAGATTGGTAGGCAATCAGTGATTAGGATATGTTCATTTCATAGGTGTTGGGAGGGTGCTAGACATCAATGTAAGAAGGACTTGATCATCTTAGGGGAAGGTGCTCCTTGTGAAATAGGACTAAAGCCAATTAGAAGAAATTGATCAACAAGTGGTTAGAAGGACTTGATCATCCTATGGGTAGGTGTTCCTTGTGAAATAAGTGTTTCACTTAATTCTAGTCAGAAGGACTTGACTAGTCTCATGTTTATAATCATCTTATAGGACAAGTGGTCTATGTGTTTTTAGGCTTGAGAGTCAATTTTATTACCCAATAGGGTTTACTACATAGATCTTGTGTTTTGTATGTGATCTTTCATTATATTCATTATTTATTGCTATAAACATATTGTATGCTTCATGAATGTTTATATTGAATGATTAAGTGTTTGAAGGGTTTGGAAATTAAATTATATTATTTATCACCATTGATTTACCCCCACTCTTAGTGATTTTACCTCTATAAATTGGTATCATAGTCGATCTTTTGGTAAAGGTTTGATAGTTTAAAGGATATATAAGGTACAACATGTGTAGCCATCAAATGTAAGGATATTTTTACACTAATCAAACACCAATGTTCAATAGATCTAATTATGCTTTTTGGAGTGTGAGGATGAGGACCTACATCATGTACCTAATGTTTGACACTTGGAAATCTATTATGGTTGGTTATTCTACACCTAATATTCCTCCATCCAGTGTTGTAGATAAGAGTTTATTGAAAACAATTCTAAGGAAATGAATACTATCACATGTGGTCTTTTAGAGAATGAATACACTCAAATAATCCATTGCATATCTGCTAAGGAAATGTGGGATAAATTGAAGACTATTTATGAAGGAGACTCAAAGGTTAAATAGGAAAAGTTACAAACTCATCAAAGATAATTTGAGAGTCTTAAGATGAAGGAATAAGATTATATGGAATCCTTTCTATAGAGAGTTGATGAGATTGTGAACATCATTAGAGGTCTTGGAGAGAAGCTTTAGGAATTTACTATATTTCAAAAGGTATTAAGGTCTCTCTCTCTTAGGTTTTATTCTAAAGTATCTATTGTATAAGAAAGTCACTATCTTACTTAGTTGAAGATGGATGAATTGCATGGCATCCTTACTATCTATGAGATGAGAATAAATGATGATATACCACTAAAGAAGGAAACAACATTCAAGACATAAATGAAGCCAAAGAAGAAGTTTCAAGGTAATAAATTAAAGAGGATGACATATCTGATATTGATGAAGATGAACTAATTTATTTATTTATGAGGAAATTGAAAACATGGTCAATCAAGTATAAGGGTAAACTAACCTTCACATGCTTCAATTGTGGAGAGGTAGGACATTTTGATAATAAGTTCCCTCATAATCATAATAAGAATGATGATGAATAGCATAGTCAAGGTCATGATGATGACATGAGATCATTTAGGTCTAATAAAAGTAAGAAGGGATTCAAAATATTTGACAACAAGAAGAAATACTTCAAGGACAAGAACACTCTCTACACCAAAGAAGATTATAGCTCATCAGATGAGAGTGAAGATAGTGACTCTCTTCATAGTTGAGGAAGGAATTTTCTCATATCAAAAGGAGTCTACTTGGAGTGTTTTAGATGATGATAAAGATGAGGTGGACTATGAGATTGAATTGATGAATGATTTTGAAGAATTGAATATTGAGAAGAAGATTATCAAGAAGATGAAGTCTCAAATCAAGGACTATGAAGATAAATTTAGTGTGTTTGAGGCAAGAATGAATGAAGACATCAAGGATCATAAAGATATAATCAAACATCTTAGTTATCAATTGGAAATGTTTTCTATAATCCTAAAAGCTCAAGAAGATGAATGTTCATGGTATGTAATTGAAAATGAGTTATTAAAAGATGAGTTAGAGAAGAAATATAGTAAGATGAAGTCATTTGTGAGATTTAAAAAGAGCTCAAGTGATCTAGACAATATTGTAAGTGGTTAAAAGCATGAAAGTGATAGAACTAGTATTTTATATAAAGAATAACCAAAAAATGCTACTCAAAACAAGATGAAGAATAATGTAAATCAGCCTTGAAGGTTAACCATTAGTTAAAGAATGAAGATGCTGGTAGAGTGAAGACAAATAAAATTCGACAACCAGATGCCATGAGATATGAAAGTTTCAATGGTTACCATTACACATGTAATCATTTTTGGTATAGCTATAGAGAATTCAAGAGACCCATTATAAATGAGTTTTCATGGAACTATGATGGGGGTCATCAATCAAAAGGTGAGTCTTCTTCAAAAGGAGTAGTTTGTTTTAATTGTCAAAAGAATGGACATATTGAAAGATTTTGTTCTAATCTAGAAAGATAAGATAACCTTCTTACAAAAGATATAGTGTGCTTTAACTATCAATAGAGACGTCACATTATTAGATTCTTCAAGTAAAGGCCTAAAATATAGAATAGGTCCAATCAAGTTCCTAGAGTGCAAGGAAGAAGTCAAGTTAACTCATAGAAACCAAAGGTGGTAAGTATGAGTCATGATGAATTTGTCGGTTTGAGTAATCTCTTTGCTATGGTGGAGAATGCTATAGAAGTTTGAGAGTGCCAAGAGCTCTCATTGATTACTCATGTTGTGAATGAAGAGACCAAGCTTAAGGAGAAGACCAAGTTTTTGGTTGAGTCTAGTTATAAGATGTGTTTATATGATAATGAGGAACCTATTATGTGTGAGGAAGTTTCAATCTTGGTTCCTATGTTGTCAAGGTATAAAGGTGTTATTCTACAATGCAAAGAAGACACTTCTTTGATTAAGGTATGTCAAGATTCTATGGTTGCTCCAAATGTTATATATCCTATCATAGAAGAAAAAGTGAGTGATGTAGAAAAGGAACAAGTTGTCAAAGTTTAGATTAAGAAGAATAAGAACAAGAAGTCTTATAGCTATAAAATGATTCTAGTTGTTACTGAGGAGATGTGGGCCACTTCTAGCTTCACTTTATTTTAGATCATTATGGCATAGAGGAGGTCTCTATCTATGCTTCTTAAGAGACTCCTTTTAATGGAGAATCAAGTGTTGTTGTGGTGTTCTTCATAAGGTCCTAGAAGGAAAGATATGAGTGTTTCTAGTTGGAGTTGGTGTATCAAGATGGGAGACATGATTTGATAAGGCTAGAGTGATATCATAAGGTGTTTTTTCTATGTATGTAGGATCAAAATGATTGTTTTTAGGTGGCATAATGAGATTGATGGAATTTAAAGA
Organism: Torreya grandis; assembly: GCA_037957365.1. NCBI lineage: Eukaryota > Viridiplantae > Streptophyta > Pinopsida > Cupressales > Taxaceae > Torreya > Torreya grandis. Next base: position 1,501,934 of record JARHVA010001992.1, on the reverse strand, counting down.
ATATTTTGGTGATAAAAAAGGTTTTTAAACTTATTTGTGATGTGTTCTAGGTGGTTTTGTGTCTTGATGGTCCTATTTGTGCCTTTTGGAGGTTTTTGTGTGCTCCCAAGTTTATCTTTTTTTTGTAGATCAAAGGCATGCTATAGGAATTTAAGGTTCCCAAAGGTGTGAAGGATCAAATATTGGTTTAAAAGTGTGTGATGGTTTTCTCTAGGTGTATAATAAGTTTTAAAAGTGAGCTTTGACCAGAAAAGGTTTTTTGACCTTGTTTGTTTTGAGATTCTAATGTTTTACACTATGATAAAAAATTAGTTTGATTAATGAGTTGAGGTCTAAGGCTTATTAATATGTTTAATGGGCCAAATGGGTTGTCAAATCAAGCTTCATATATATTTTAAGGTTTGTGGTTTTTAAATTATTTGATTTTTTGTCAAAAATGGAGGCCTAGTTAACTAATAGATATGTGAAGGAAGTATGTTTCATAAGAGGATATAGGTGATGAAAATTGATGTGATTAAGGGGGAATATGAGATTACTCTATATATGAAGTTTCAGGTCTTGAAAGTATGTCTAATAAAATTTGTGGGCTTTGTAAGTTCTAGGTAGGGCTACAAGGAGTCTAGACAAGCCTAGTGTGAAGATTTGACATTTTTGCTTAATTTATCAAAAAATAACAAGGCATGAGTGTTTCAAGGTGATTTATTAGGTTTATTTAAAGCATGTTTCCTATTTGGTGAGTGGCATGAAATTTTGTTGGTGGTCCTTGAGGTGGCTTGAGAGAGAAAACTAGTAAGCATATGTGGTGGTTCTTCATGGTGTGTGAAGATCTGAAGATGGTCAAGAGGTTAAATGGATCGGAGATATTAGGGGGCGTCCATCTCATATGTTTCTTGGTGAGTTCCATCAGATTTTAGTGCTTTTTGTGTTCATTCTTCATTAGTTGTAGTACTTGGTCGAAGAGTGTGTTGACATGTAGCAATAGGAAGTTGTTAAGGCAAGAAGAGGTAGGATGAAGGAAAGGGGGAGTTTGTATCATATTTATAAGGTGGTAATCTCTTATTTTTTGTATTTTCAAGTAATTATGATTAGTTTTTACCCACTTTGTCATTGTGTCAAAGGGAGAAAATGTTCTTATTATGAGAGTATTTGAAGAGAGAGAAGGAAGGTGAGATATATGATGGGTGTTGACATCAATGAAAAAGGGGGAGATTTTTGGAGAGTTTTAAATGATGTCATGGAGGTTTATAGGTGAGTGGATTAAGTGTATTTATAGTCTAAGTGTCAATGATAAAGTGTGTAGTGTGCTTGTCCTAGTATGCTTGAAGTAGGATTCATTGATCTTTAGTTTTGGCATGATTAGGAATGGGTCTAAAGTATTGAGAATGTGTGAGGGTTTATATTAGAGGTCAAGGATGATTTGAGAGATTTTTGAAGTGAATGGTATTCATTCAATTCTTCTTTATGTTTATCTTGGCATAATTGGTTCTGTGATAGAAAAATCTAAGTAGGCATATTGATAACATTATATTTCACATGTGTGAAGGTTCTCATAGCATCTTGATATATGGATGGATTAACCTATGAAAGGTGATCATATGGTTCAATTTTTAGGTCATGCAATTGAGTGCAACAAAATTTATTATGGTAAAAACTTGGCTTCTCAGACAGAATTTACTATGTTCCTATACTTAGCCAGACTGTCATTACACGTCATGTATATATGGATGAACCATAAAGTTTGAACATTTATTTTTGATATTTATAAATTTAATTGAGACCAAAGGAGTTCATGGATATATTATCTATAGTGCTAAGAATGTCCCTTGAGGATTTAGAGTCTTGTAGTGTTTTCTAGCTCGAGATATAAATCTTTAAAGTTGTACTTACAGACTATGATAGGCTAGATACTGTCAAGATAAAATACACTAAAGTCTAAGGTCACTAGTTAGTAGATATAATGGTATGAATTAAATAATATATCTTGATCCAATTGTGTTTATAAAAGTCAATATCTCAAATAATGAAGGTGCTAGTGATAAGTGTCACATTCATAGAGCTGGGACAAAAGATCAATAGTTCATAGGCATTTGTACTATCACAAGATCAATGGTTTGGGTCAATGTGTGCAGAAGGCATGTATAGATACCAAGTGTCACAATCACAGAAGATATGATCTAAATCTAATGGTTTGAATTGAGAGATAAATACCTAGCTACTCAAATGAAATCTATGGTGTGTGTTTGTTCCAAATTATTAGGAAGTAGTGAGATGATAACAAGTGCTTGATGTTTAACAATGAGCAAAGGTAGATACTGAGATAATTATAATAAGATAGATGTTGTGTATTTGATAAAAATATGTAAGGACATAATATGGTGGCAAAGTTTTCAAAGTTTAACAATTTCTTAGTGACTATTGGAATTCAAATATTCTAATTTGTGAGGGAAGACCAATCTATAGTTTTTGTGTTATAACTTTTGATATATGTAGAATTTGATCATGACGTTAAAGGAAAAGTTAAAGAAGAATTCATGTCACATATATAGAACCTAGTTATAAGGTCTAATTGTTTGTATATTTAAATATATGGATCTACAAATTTTACTATGTATGTATTTATGCTCTGCAAGTAACCCGAGAAGGGTAATTGAGTTACTAAGAAGGGTAATTGAATTGTTCTTGATGGTATTTTAATGTTTTAAGATGAAATAAGTATTGGAGAATGTTTTATACTTCATGAGGATAATATATGTGGATTTTGGAGGTTTTAACAATCCATATTTTGTATGATCAAAGTCTTATAAGTTGAATGTGTGTTTGTTCTTAGTGATTGTATGTACAGAATGATGTTTGGGCTAATCATGATATAGTAGAAGGGTGATGTGATGGATGTTTCCACTTAAGGTGGACCTATATATCATGTGGTATGGGTATATTTATTTTTAAAGTGTTCTTGTGTTCTAAATTTTCTTGGAGAAGTGTCAAAGAGGGGAATGGGTCTCCATATGACCTAAAAAGACACTTAGGCATATTTGAAAGAGGTCATTGCTTAAAGGTAACCCATGTAGATGAATTAAGAGTGAAGGCATGTATTATGGTCAAAAAGGAAGGTTGTGAACATGATATTATTAATGGATCTATAAAAGATGACATCAAAGGTGGTGATTTCTAGACTTATGACAAGAGGGGTGTGTGTGTGTTGAAAAGTGAAGGAAAGAAGAAATGGTGGGTGCCCAGTGGATGGGTTGTAGAGCAGAGTAGGTTGATTATTGTGTGTATGACATGTAGGTCATATTTATGATACTATAATACTAACCTTATTGGTTTTAAGATTGAGGATGAGTGAAGAGGTCTAGAGTGATCTAAAAGGATGTTTTGGATGTTGAGTGTGAATGAAGGATAAATTATCTTTATGTGAGCTTAGTAGTTGATTTGAGAGGTGGATCAGAGTGTGGTTTATGTTCATGATCATATATTCATGTTTTTTAGGTTTTGAATTTTTTTTGGTGATAATTATAAAGTGATCCAAAATTTAGCTTTAGATGTTTGTAACTATGTGAAAAAGTGAAGAGAGTTGATATACATTATATCTCCATTAGATTGGTAGGAAATCAATGATCAAGAGATGTTCATTTTATATGTGTTGGGAGGGTGCTCAACATCTAGGTTAGAATGACTTGATCAACAGATGGTTAAAAGGACTTGATCATCTTAAGGGTAGGTGTTCTTTGTGAAATAAGTGTTTCACTAAAGCTGGTTAGAAGGACTTGACCAACACGTGGTCAGATTGACTTGATCATCATAAGGGAAAATGTTCCTTGTAAAATAGGGTTTTCACTAAATTCTTATCATAAGGACTTGACTAGTCTCATGTTTGTGATCATATTATAGGATAAGTAGTCCATGTGTTTATAGGCTTGAGAGTGCATTTTATTCCCCAAGAGGGTTTCCCACATATATCTTGTGTTGTGTATGTGATCTTTCATTATGTTTATTATTCATTATTGTAAACATATTATATACTTCATGAATGGTTGTATTAAATGCTTAAGTGTTTGAAGGGTTTAGAAATTGAATTAGATTGTTGTCACCATTGATTCACCCCCCATTGATTGTACCTCTAAAAATGAGTACATATTGAAGCATTTTTTTTTGATGTTTTGATTATAGTTTTTAGTGTGTTTTATTGTTTGACACCCTTATCCTACCATTATCATCTTCACATGACATATTATAGAGATCCTTAGCCCTCCCTATCACCCTGAAGTATTTTAAGCCTTGTTTATGACATATTATAGAGATCATTAACCCTCTTTATCACCTTGAAGTATTTTAAGCATAATTCCAATTCTAACATTTAATGTTAGTATCAAATTTTTATAGTCACCATAAATTATAGATTTGACCCAAGTCCCATTTAAATTTATTTTGGGAAATTTTTATTTTGTGACCATTGTTTGGGCACATTTTATCTATAATTCTCAAAATTTACATCTCAAACACACATGAAACCACACCAATTTTTTTAAACACTCCAATAAATGCACTAACTGTTATGCATAAAAATGAAGTGAAACTAGCATGACATATAACTCAAGTTAACACAAAAACACAATGCCACAATAAGGTTGTATTCCAAATAGTTACATTTTGATTTACCACTTAAAGTAAAAAATAGAAAGAGTTAAGGCTCAGATATAATATGGATAAATTATTAGTGATTCAAATGACATCATGTTGACATAACATGAATACCAAATTATTATAAGGTTTACACAAACACTTAAGGCTAGATAGGTTTTAGTTTTCTTTACAATTTTGCTAAGAACCCCACAACCAAGTAGAAAATAAATTTTATAACAACTTCACAAACACAGAAGGATCACATCCTAATTATAGTAACATTCTCAAGCATAAATTTAAGAATAAACAAAATCAAAATAATAATCGAGTCAATACTACAAGTAAACATGTCAAAATTACACTTAAGCTACAAAGGTTTGATGGGGCTAACAAGGTACAAAATGATGCTAGAATAAATACTCAGAGTAAGGTCTACACTATTATGAAATAATGAGTCAAATTTGTATGATAAAATAACCAAAAAAGAAGTATTATTTTAGAACAATAGTAAATAATGTGAATAAAAATAATATCAAACCAAACAATATTTAATGACATTTTTTGTCATTCCTAAAAAATAGTAATAAATAGGGTTCAATGATGACTCATGAAAAATATCAAATAGAATTGAAAACCAAATAAGAAAGGATAAACATGAATATAAAAATCAAACTAATAGGTTACAAATTTTAGATTCAATAAATTTTAAATTGGGTGATTATTACAATACCCTTTCTAGAGTGACTTTATTGATCAAAATAAATTCAATAGATTTTTTTTGATTAAACTAGTTTTAAAAAAGGTCAATAAAAATAGTAATAACATCCAAAATAAAAAATTCAAAGTTATTATATAAATTAATAGTAAAAATAATCACTAAAAAACTCTATTTTCTCTTTAAGACTCCTCTAGCTATTTTTGGCAACTCAATTTTGAATCGACTTCGTAGGTTGAAAAGGAAATCAAGTGCAGAAATTTGACAAATGCTTCCAAAACTGAATCTACCTAGAATTAATAGAATGAGGTAGAAAAATAATGGATATAGAACCTAATTCAAATATGATAAATATAGAGATTGTAAGTTTATATTTTAGAAAATCTCAAGTTTAAGTATTAATTTTGAACCCCATTCTGAACCAATTTAGTTAATTTTCAAACAAAAAAATCATAGTGTAAACTTGCACTGAATCTTATAAAAGTGCATGCAATCATCCAACCATAATGACCCCAGAGAACGATATATTTATCCATGTGATTTTAAAGATAGGAATTATGTCTTAAATTTATTTACACTCCACTAACAAGATTTCAAAGGATACCTAAAGACCCGTCATGATCAACCTATACAATTTAGGCTTCTACAGTGATTAAGCTAAAAGAATCATAATATTTATGTCAAGACATTCAATAATAATCTGGGTTAGAATTTATTAACTTTACTTGTTAATTCAAATGTATATGTTTGACCCAATGCTAATTGTATAACTAATACTACATATTAAGAGTAATCCATAATTTCACAATGTAAAAGTAAGTCAAAATCACTATATTTTAAGTCTATAATTACCAATGTTTTCTTTTCATAATATATTTTCAATGTTATTTTACTATTCAAATTGTGTTGTTATTAACACTAACATTATCATCCAACTATGAATCTTAAATATTAAAAAGTTTGTTTATCCAAATGATTACTACTTTTCACCTGAATAATATTTAATTGTTCTGCTCAACAAGGTTCTCAAATCATAGATAGAATAGTTTCCAAAACACTAGTAGAAATAACTATATTAGTCAAGCACTAGCCTATATATATTATTAATGCATTACGCATTATAGATAAATCATTGATAATTTAGATTAAGGAATCATTTTACATTGATATCCTTGAATAATACAACAACCATTATAACTATCTTGTACATAGGCTTCAACCTTGATCTTTCAATGGTAAGTCAACTCAGGTTAATGATAATTCCCAAAAAAAAGAACTATAAAATTATCTCAATTAAACAACAAATATATAATCATCATTTATTCAAAACACAAATTAAATAATAAACAAGATGCTACTAATTTTGACATAAAAATAGTATATCTCTATACTTTATCTACCACTGGTTATTCACCAACTGACACTACAAAAATAGTCAATAAAACGGTTAGTTTATGCTAATTAAGAGACTCCTCTCTCTTAAATACTATTATTTTCTAAGTTAATGAATAATTTAAAATAATGAATTTAGAGATCCGTAAAAACATACATGTGACAATTTTATAAGCAACCCAAAGAGAAAAATAATTATTATGATTAACACAAATATGACACAAAGCTTATTAGGACCCAATATCTACTCCAAATGTCTAATAATTATAATTATATTTATATTAATAATAATAACTTACCAAAATAGAATGACACAATCCCATCAGGTCAAAGCAAACAAAACTATCAATCATATACATTATATTAGCTAGTTGTTTTCTAAGTTCTCATCAGGTGTGATGTTAATAGGAATAAGACTAAGATTAACTAGTCAATTTCCATTTGAAATATTTCTTAATTTGTAAATTGTAGTATTAAATCATTTATTTATTTATCAGGGTGAAAACCAATTTTGATGCCATTATTGGGAACACACATCTACGACATGATAATTAAAATCTTGACTTCACATCTCTATTCTTCATCACACTCATGTATATAGTTATAATTTTTTAAAAATTAATTCCAATTAAATAAATCTATATATACATAAATAAAAACCAATGCATATCCTAACTATATATATATATATATATATATATTAAAAAGAATAATTACAAACCCTAATGAGGGTTTGGGTGGCCAATAGCTGGGCCTAATGCCCTAGCCATAACCATGGCCATCAGTCAAATGGTAGTCAAGCTCGGGAGGGCTAGTTGGCATATTCCCCTCCCCTCCCTATTATGGGAGGGGATTGAGATAGCTCAACTACCCCCGACCCTAGGAAAATAAACATTTAATTTTTTTTCTATTTTATTTTAAAAAATCATTAAATAAATAAAAGAATGCCTAGTATAATAATGACAAATACACACACATGTCTAAAGTTATATATATATTCAACAATAAATGCCCAGAATAAAAATGGCTCCTACAATTAGTAATAATTTCTCACAATTAAACAACAAGGTTTCTTGAACAAAATCATAGCTGAAACACACTCTAGATTTTCATCTAATATTTAACCTGCTCATAAGTTTAGAAAAAATTGGGAATTTAAAAATAATAAATCCCTTTTCTATTTTATTGAAGCTACTTACTTCATCTGGTTGCTCCAATCTCCTTCACCACTTCTTCCTCCTCCATCTTCATTCTTAATTCTCCCTCCACCTATTTTTCTCCTTAGCAAATCTAAAAAATGGACCCTTTCCCATTAGGTTAACTATTAGTGGGAAAATCTATACTTTATTATTTTATTTTATTTTTAGGGTTAGGATTTCCACTCCTTTATTTTAAATTGATTTATGTGTTTGTTATTATTTTTATTTGATTAGAGTAATTATTACACTAAAAATATTAAGTAACAGAATATATTAAATTTATTAGCAAATAAGTAATACTATTTTAACTAATAATAAGATATAAATACGTTCATGTGAATACATGTATTAATATGTATAGATACTAAAATGATAATATTTGAAATAAATTATGTATTTATCCAGATTATGAATAAATATACACATTTTTTATTTAGTCCTCGTATCTAACAAATATCATTTTAATATATATATATATATATAATCTGATTATTGACTTGTATCTTTCTTGATGTTTCGATGATAAAATTTACTTTTAAACTGAGAATAATAACATTATTATGATTTTGACTATCCCCAAGTAACATTTAATAATAGGCATAAATAAGATTATATAAGATTATATAAGATTATATATATATATATATATATATATATATATATATATATATACACATACATACATATATATATATATGTATAATATCTGATTATTGACTTGTATCTTTCTTAATGTTTCGATGATAGAATTTACTTTTGAACTGAGAATAATAACATTATTATGATTTTGACTATCCCCAAGTAACATTTAATAGCAGGCATAAATAAGATTATATATATATATATATATATATATATATATATATATATATATATATATATATAAAATCTTATTTATGCCTGCTATTAAATGTTACTTGGGGATAGTCAAAATCATAATAATGTTATTATTCTCAGTTCAAAAGTAAATTTTATCATCGAAACATCAAGAAACGAGTCAATAATCAGGACCAACTTAACATAACAAGGCTACTCAATGGGTTCAAATAACGTGTTTGAATTAATACAAATCTAGTTCAATGGATAATCTAACAAAAGTGACTCATCGACACATAAATCCTTAGTAAGGCATAAATGACACAATAAGTGATAATACAAATAGTTGTTAGCATAAAAAACATACACACCCCAAGGCAGTCCTACATGAGTTGCAACTAACTTGGTACCCTATCACCATAATAAGGTAACCAAGATTAAGATTACAAACCAACCATAAGACATATCATTCACAAGTCATGCACAAAGACACACTCAACATGTTGGTAGTCCACATGATGGCATGTCATTAAAAAAAACACTGTAGATCTTGAGAAGGGTATTGCATTATCTTTTTTTTAAAAAAACTTTTGCATGTCATTAGGTATTGAATTCAAAGTTAGAGACTCGTATATATACAAAACTATTTTAAGGTATTTCGAAAGAGGCACATTACAGTCTCAAAAGATAGAAAAGATTTCATATTGCACCTATATAATTGTTAGAGTTAAATCTCAAGCTCACAAGGGTTGATTCATATCTAGATTTTTGTACCAAGGAAAAAATAGGATAAAGATGATTGAATACAAAATTATAAACACACACATTAATGAGAGAATTACATTTAAGTTTGAGACATCTATATAGTATTGTAAATGTAGTGTAATTTTTGGTATATCAAAGAAAGGGGATTGAAAATTTTTAGAACTTAACACTTTTTCATGACACCCCCCAATTTTATATTGGACATTTATGTAGAACTAAGGTTTGAAGATACATGTGCTCCTACATGATTTTAAAAATATATATAGGTAGAAATAGATATTACAAACATAGTTCCATCACCTCACAAGGAAACAATCTCTCAATGTATGCAAGGTTAGTTTTAATTACTACATTAATTATTGACCAAATTCATTTTAGAGCTAATTAGAATAAAATAGCTAAGACAAATCATGTACAGAGTAATGATATAGTCTTGAGATGTAGAATTCAAATAATTAGACTTGAAATATATGAGGCCAATAAGTTAATAGTTCTCTTACCTTTTGTATTATATTCATTACTATATTTATTATGTAAAAATCATAATTAAGGTATTATTCTAATCATTGTATTGTATTAGGGTTTATTAATCTAAACTAGGGTAAAACATATCATTCTCCTTGCTTCAAAACCCTACCTGTATACTAAAATACAAGTGTAAAATAAAGATAATGGGTGAAATGGATGGGTTGAACTAAATTTATCCACTCCCTATGAATAAGTTCTCCCTAGATATCCAATACACTAAACATGGAACTCAAACAGAATGTAGTTCTCCCACCTAGTTGAGTATGTGCAATCTTATGTAATACTAGTATGTAGTACAATCTTGTGTATGGTTTTAAAAACTTGAAATCATGTGCCTTGACCTCTTAAATTCTATTTATAATTATCTCATAGCTTTATCCTTAAAGGAACTCATATTTGTAAACTCTAGGGTAGTTACTCTCAATGTGAAGTGTATTTATAGTGATAAATAGATAAGTGTTATATATGAATATGATTAGGCTTGGAATTATTATATAACTAATTCTTTATGTAATTTCCTTTGAATAGACATGCAAAATATACAAGATAACCTGTATGAACATACTAAATTTGGGAAACTATCCATTAAAGGGATTAGGAAAATTAAGTTACAAATTATAATTCTTTTGACATTGTTGGGGGAACATCATCTCATATGTTGTATAGTATGTCAAATAAAATGCCCACTAATTCTCCATTTCCTGCTAGTAAAATAAAATTAAAAAATCCACTTATTGAAAATACATATAATTAAAATATTATTAAGACACATAAGAAATTTCTCCAAAGAGTGGATTAGTTATTGTTTATTAGAACATGATCTATATGCATGGAGAATTATCTAGGCATGAAAACTAAAATATAAAATGGATTATTCATTTGTTGTAGATTATTTTTAGAAAAAAAAATTAGTTTCTCCAAATGGAATAGTATGGATACTAGAAAGAAACCTAAAGTTCTCTAAGTGTTAACATTGGTTAAGGAAGCGTGTATAATACATGTTAATCTAAATTTATTTGTGAAACATGTTTGTGGAATATATATATATATATATATATATATATATATATATATATATAAAATTCATTCAGGTCTAGTGTTTTCCATAAATATAAAGATATGATACTCTACTATTTATAATTATATTTGTTTGGTTACTATACATCTTAAGAAATATGATTATTCTATTAGTTTTATAATATTAGAGTCACTTTAAATTAAAAATAGATAAAATAGACAATATATATAATGGAAACATTATTATATTCCATCATATTCTATTTGTTTTATCTATTTTTCATTTAAAGTGACCCTAATATTATAAAACTAATAGAATAATCATATTTCTTAAGATGTATAGTAACCAAAAAATATAATTATATATATTAGATTATAATATCTTCATATTTATGAAAAACACTAGACCTAAATGAATTATTTAGCTTATTCCAACTTTGTGCAAGTGTGTGGTAGGATACAATCATTAATAATGTTTACAAAATATCTTGTGAGTGCTTAGAATTAAAAACAATGTTTTTGGGCTATCCTATAAAATTATATGCTTATTAGATGATTGTGTAGTGAGGCACTATCTGATAAGGAGTGGAAATATTCTACATGTTTGTGATGATATGTAGCAATTACGTTTGTTTCACCAACATCTGATAATGCTTCATGTGCATTTTTTTTTATTCAAATTACGATAGATGGTAATATATATAATCTAATCTAGACAAAATTTGCATAAAATTATAATGTATAAAATAAATATAAATTAATAATTTTTTATTTGGAAATTACTATATTTGAAAATATACTAAAAATGGAAAATACATAGAAATAAATAACTTAGTTTAAATTGGGTATGTTGGACTAATAAAAAGGTTGTCTGATTGATTATGTGACTATGTGAGATGAATTTGAATTGGGAACATGGATTCACTTGATCTTTGGATAAATTCACCCTATATGGACTGGGCCACTTTGTACCATATTTTTTAGGGTGCACAGTGTCTGATAGGGTTTTTTCCTCAATGTAAATCTAGGTTTGTGGATTATCACCTATTGGTATTGTATATCAATATATCACAAAAGCCACTATATATATTATTATTCACTTGGAACCCTATCTCAATAGATAATGGGGATTAAATGAAATAAAATGGGAAATGGGGTTACTAGCTGAAGTTATGTTTGACCTCAATATCCCCTATGTTTAGTGCTACCTACATATTAATACTATAAAGAGGGATATAATTCCATGTATCTCTCTCATGTTATGGTCATGTGTGTGAAGTAATATTTTAATGCTATATATTGGTGCAATCTTGGTGTAATTATGTGCTTCACAAATGACTTGTGACCTTGGAGGTGTTTATAGACTTAGAGGGCTACTTGGGTTGTGTAAACTTAGAATAGGGAGAAATAGATGTTTTTATCTCAATATTCAGTTAAAATAATTTTGGTGTTTGTAATATGAAAGCCTTTTTCCTTCTAGTGAATAAAAGAATATAATATTTGCCTTTATAATGGTCTTTCAAGAAATTCCTCAGATGGAACTTTTAAATGTGTGAGATGGCCCATTAGGTGAATTTTAATTTGATAAATTAGCCATTATTTGGTGGGAGGACACACTTGTTAAATTTAGAAACATAGTTTTTAAGGATAAACCTTGTCTAAAGATCAGAGATAATAAAGTGTGGATCAATCTAATAATGAGTTTAGGTTGCATGGATTAAAGAATATGAGTAAGCTATGAAATTGATCATGATCTAAGTGTGTCTAAGACAATGGTCACATGTACATTATTTTAGCATTAAATGTTATTTTTAGTGACTACATTTCCCTTATTTTATTCTAGTAATGTAACAAAGCAAAAGTAGTAGAGTAAACTAAACACATCTATAGGCTTGGATTTAGGCCACACATTGAATTGTGTTTCATGCAAATATGTAATGAAACATGTATATATAAATACTTACTTAAGATGAAAAGTTTAAAGTAAAGATAGGAAAGCTTAAAAATTAAATAACAAGGAACAAATACACCTATTTGGGTATGCAAATTATTGTGTTTTTTAGAGCAAAAAATGGTGATTATAGAGGGTAGGACCCTTGGATATTTATATTTTTGTTGAATAAATTGGATAGGATTGTGCATGAACCAATCCTCAATGATAGGAAAGTTTTCTTAAGAATAAAATCATGTTCAACTCTATAATCATACAACTTGAGATATTAATTTGGCTTAAAAACCCTATGTGAATTCTAATAGATCATTTTGGTATAAAAACTAGTGAAAAAGGTGAATCAACCATTACAGATGGAATAAGATTAATTTCTAGTGAAAAAATAGTACGATCTAGGTCTAACATATATAACATATAAAATAACATGGTTTCCCATTATTATACAAAGTTGCTGAAAAATTGAGGATAAATGTGACCATGTGTTGCACCGATGCCCCCAATATGATATCTGAGCATATTGATTATGGAGATTGAATAATATCAATTGAGTAAAAACTTGGAACACATGCAAAACATGATGCTCCCAATTCAAGAAAAATATATGATATACTAGATAGAATTATGGAAAATGTTTATGAGAGATACTAAAATTGATATGTGTACTAAGTGTGATTTTAGGAACCTTGAAAATTATGTTTTTGACTAGTGGGATGAAAGTGCATTTTTTTGGATAGTTATGGCATGTGATGGTGTCCAAATGGAGTGTTATTGTTTGAATATGATTTCTAGGTATAAAATGAGTGTGAACTATGATCAAATAAGAAAATACTATCTTTACATCTATAAATAACCATGCATAGTGTCATGTCTACATAGATGTTAAAAATTAGGAATACATTGAATAAATGATCAATACCAAGTACATAAACCTAATATAGATCTTCTTGGGGAAAGATGCATGATATTGATCATGTCATCAAAAATTAAGAAAATAAGATCAAACAAGAGTCATGGCCATGACACATACACAAAGAGCACACACAAAAGAATATAAAAAAATAAGAAGGCCAAGGGTCTGCATACAAGGTGTAGACACCTAAATCTGGCCATTGATAACCTCTAATCAGGATTTTGGCTAGTTTCCACCTAAAATGCACAATTTAGCCTAAAAACACTAAAACACACAAAATTATGTGAAAATGACATATTCAAGTGCCGATTTTGGCCACGGTATCCCTAAATGAGGTAGTGCAATTTATGGGCCAATTAACTTTGATTAGTTCATTTCGAGTCAAAATACCAAATTTGTACCTAGGTGCTCTAGATTGCTCTTTCCTATCAAATCTTTTACACAAGGTATGTGCCTTTGTTATTTGTTGTTAGCAATATCCTAAATGGTAATATGGTTCCAATGCATCTGACATCACCTTATAATTCCAATCCAGTCAAATTTAGGACCAACAATAAAGCATTATGATCAATTTGAGTAATTTATGCACAAAGTGCTTAATCATTCTTAAGAGCTAATTAACCCAAATTAAGGCATAATCAATAATTCCATGAAAAATTGTTGAATACTTATTTTTGGAAATGCATATGGAATATCTGCATCATCAAGTGACCTCATTTCTTGGGAAGACACCCCTAGGCCATAAATGCCATAAATATCAAGATTCATGCCCTCCATGCCTAATCAATGCCTTCTATGATGCCCTCCATGCCTCTTAATTTCCCCTTATTCCAATGCCATGATGAGGATAATTAAAAATTTAATTCCAAAAATTGAATTAATCTTCAACCACACATCTCACTCTTGAGATGGATGGTTTAGGTTGATTCTGATCAAATCCAAAAATCTATAAATACGAGGCCTCACAACATCATTTCAAAGCTTAATTAGTGCAAATTTATAATGTAAGATTGGTTCCAAAAGATTTAAGTGAATAGTGTTATAATGCCAAATTGATTTCAATCCAAGCCAAGACACAAGCCAAAAGTGCCAAGGAGAAGAGGAGGTAGCCAAGCCTCCATTGATGAAGACTTCATGAGCACAAGCTGAGCAAGCCACTATTATAAAGGCATTTAGAACATCTAAGGAAGGTGAAGGGATTCTTGTTTTATTCCTTGCTTTCTAGTTGTGTTTGTCATTTGCTTTTGTTAACTAAGCTCTCCCTAGTGTCTAGTCCTAGATATGTTATCTTATTAGTGTGTTTATTTTATTATGTTTTCATTTTGGAACTAACACCATACTAACCATCCTCTCTTGAGTCAAATTCATAGATCACATAATGGCACGTCCGATGGGACTAGATGCATCTCATACCTAAAGGAGATCATTTTACAACTTTAAAATATTTATTTGAGCCTTTAAAACTCTTGCAAATTGATTTTCTAACTTTATTTTTCTATTTTTGGTTACCACAATTTTACATAGTAACCAACGTCAGTAGGAAATAATAACATCAATTATCTAAATTAACTAATGTTGGTCACCAGAACTAACATTGATTAGATATTGGTTAGCTGTAACAGATGTCAGTGGTAATAACCAATGTTAATCACTATGTTTTTTCAAAAACATAAACCTAAGAGCTACTTTTTTAAAGTTTATTAATTCAAACTCAAAAGAGATTCAAAGCTAAAGGACATTCTAACAATTTTTCTACAGGACCAGGTTTAAAATTTTCTCAAAACATGTTTAAATCACTTTTGCATGCTTAAAAATCAATTAGGGACCTTATTTTTGGGTGTTTAACAAAGAATTTAGATATTTTTGATGAATGTTTTCAAAATTTTCAACTAAGACCAAGGGGTCAAATGAACACCACCAAACATTTCATTTGGGTTTTAAAATTGAACACACTTGTCAATTCTTGTTTTCAATCAAATTTTTGTTTGGCAAAAAGAGGAATGTTATGTGTATGATCTTCCATTTGTCGCCTATAGGGAACCCTTAGAATCAAAATCACCATTCCTATTGCAAATAGCCTAGTCCAATGCTTAGGAAGAATGTCACCTAAATAACTCCCCAAAAACTCACCAAAGTTTAGGTGACCTTGAAAGTGACCCTAAAGTCTTTCTACTTTCATGCTTTATTTATTTTTATGCATCTTGGCTTGTGAGGGGGACATCATTATCTCTTGTGAGTTATTTAGGTAAGATTTGACCCATAGTTTCACCTCCTAGCATTAAATTCATTTGGCTCCTTCAGAGTTTCACATGGGACGTATCTGTATTTAGACATCACACTGCATTGAGAAAACAATAGGATGTAGTGGTTATAAAAAGGACTAGACCTTTTACAACTAGCCAATGTTATAGTCACACAAGTTTTGTGCTTGTCTTTTGAATTATTTGATGTGAAAGTCATTGTGCAATTGATTCCCCTAGAATGTTCAAAAACTTGATAGTTTAATCAACCCCACATGCCATACCCTTGATAGGATTTGGATGATTATACTTAGTGTATTTTGGTCATTTTTTCTTGGTATGATTTGAGACTAAAACTTATTTGTTTGTTCATAAGCCATGTCAAAATAATGCCCTTGAGTTGTGAAGGGTAGTGTTATGCTACCCAAATCATGTCAAAATATTTTAAGCCTTTTAAGTCTTTTGAAACATAGCATTGATCACATAATTTGAGCATGCTTACACTGTTAGGCTGCTCAATTTATTTCAAGAATTGTTTATCATTGTATCAAAAACCATTTGTTTCAAACCATTTTGTGTATACCATTTGGACCTTTGTATTCTAACATCATGCTGTCCAATCTTGTCTAGCCTTGTTTAGTCAAATCCTAGTTTTCAATGTTGATTTTTCAATTAGCCTTATTAAGTTTAGATCCAAACATTGATTATTTTTTTGTTTAGGCTTCAATTCATGGGGATGATACATAGATCTTTCTCTTTTTAGTTGCATAACTTTAGTTAATCAATTACTCAAATTTAAAAACTATTGATGGTTTATTTATTTAAAGCCTATCCTCATCATTGTTTGTGCTTTTATTTGGGAGAAAATGACCTTTATCAAAGAGCCTTTTATCTTATTCCTTATGCCAAATGATCATGTTTATGTTTGATTTCATGTGTTGGGTCTATGTCAAAGTTGTTTCCAAACTTGTTAGATTAAATCAAATCATATTAGCCTTAGTTTCAAGTTTAGATTTTGATGCTGTTTGGTCAAAAAAACCTAGCATGCCTATTTGTTTAAGCCTAGAATTTGACTTTGTATTTGGATGAAAGACCTAGCAACTCAACTTTTCCCTTTCCTAGTTTAAACATTGTTTGGAACACTTTGACCTAGACCTTTGACATGCTAGTTTTTATTTAGATACTTGACGTTTTGTGCGTATGAAATTTGACATTATATATTTGATGTTAGGTTGTTTTATGTCAAATCTTATCACAAATCATTTTGGAGATACAAATCCACTTTCAGACTATATTAGAGATATAACTCCACCCCTTCGACCAAGTTATACCAAGTTTGAATCATTTGTCCTTTGGACATAGTTTTTCAGAGTTTGTAGAACTCTAAGTCTTTTTATTTTTTGAGATTTCATCATTTATGTGGATATTCTCACTACACTTATGGTAGAGTCACTTACAATCTAACTTGTGATAGAATGTCCACACAAAATGACTTTTATGGCTTTTGTCAAGACCCCAATGATGCTAATATGGTTTGTGAAATAGATTTTTATCCACCTCATATTAATCATTCATGGGAACAAGGTCATGAAGAAACTTACAATCCAAATCAAGACCTTGACTGGTATGAAGAGGCTTGTGAAGAGGACTTTGAAGACCTAACTTTAGATAATATTGTTTGGGATATGAATCTATACCTTCGTAACAAAAATTAGTACATGGAACACAACCAAGAACCCACTTATGATCTAACTCACAATTGGGATGATATGGTTTATGAGGAAGAATGGGATGATTTTGCTTATACATATAATCAAGTTTCATGAGATCCTTCTATTATTTGATCATTATCTACCCCTAACTCTCCTTTAAATTATATGAGCTATCAAGATTTTTAATATCCAAGGAATACCATTACCATTCCTAGACCTAGTCCTTGGCTTGTATTAGCAACCAAGCTCCACAATGCCCAAGCATTTCTATACCAAGACCTCATCCTTTGGTTTGTGTGAGAAATAAAACTCCATAGTGCCCCTTCATCATTTCAAAACCTAGTCCTTTAGCTTATGTGAGTAATCAATCCCCACAACACCCTATCATTACCATCTTAAGACTTTATCCTTTGGGTCATATGATTAATCATGCTCCCCAAGGCCCTACCATTATCCAAACACAAGTCATTCCTCATCCAGTACTAATTATATCCAAACCTCAATCCATATAATCCTTTAAAGACCAAGATATTTTCAAAAACTAGTCTTTTCCAACTCATTGGAAACTAAGACCAAGAGAACTAATCTATTCGAGATGTTTCTATTGAATCAACATTTATGATAATTCAGCCTATGATAAATTACCTATTAATCCTATACCAATTATTGAAGAGTCTCACACTATTGAATCAATCTTTGCTGAGTCACTTCTTAATGATTATAATCACCTTTGGGAAAATCATTACCTCGACCATGTACCTATTTTTCAAGAGCCTCTTATTTACAAGCCAGTCTCTAAGGAGTTGTCTCTTAACCTATTTCCCATACTAGAGGAGTCTTACTTTGACAAACTAATATTTATGGAGCACATTATGCCATCATAGGCCATTACTTATCCAAAACCAAATATTCAACAAGACATCATTATAAAAATGTACTCATTAGATGAAGAATCAAAATTAGAGTAAGGTTCTATTCTTGAATTGATATCAAATTGAACATCAAAATTAGAATCAACATCAGTCTCAACATCAGATTTAGATTCCCTTGAATTAGAAATAGATTCAGAAGAAGAATATGTTTATAGCTATTACAACATTGGTTATGCATGCCTCATAGATCAATTTGAATACATTTTTGATCCTTCTATAGTTTTTGAGGATGAGTACTTTAGATTCAACACAAGTTATCCTAGTATATTTTATGAGGATTATGTAGCCTCTCCCCATTCCATTACCAGTCCATAAGACATTACCATCAACCAAGATAGCCATATTATTGGCATTTCATCTCCCACAAGTGTCAATCGAGACTGATAGAATCATACTTTATTGAACTACATCCATGGAAACATAGAAGTTTAAGAAGAGTAAGGAGGCCAAGACAATAATCATGTAGTAAAAGAATACTCTCCCAGTGAAACTTTTTCAAAAGTTCTAGGGGATAATCCAAGTCATAACTTAGCATCTTTTAGTGAGACTTTTTCAAAAGTACTAGAATAAAATCAATGTCAAAAGTCAACATTACTTAGTGAAACATTCTCAAAGGTGATACAAGACAATCAAGACATCTTCATTGGTGAAAACCTTTTTGAGTCACCAATAGTTGAGCACAAATTTTTTTCACTACTTGATGAAGACAAAATCAAAGATCAAATAAAAATATCTTCCTATCTATATCCTAATCAGATGTAGCTACTCTCTAGATCAAACAACAAAAAAATATGGTGGTCCTATCAAGAGAATAAGTCTTCAGCCCCACCACAACCAAAATTATGTTGAATCCAACATCAAAAAAATTATATGTGACTAAAAGTCCTAATCTTCATTTGTTTCCCCACCATTATAAATTCTATTATCATCTAAAATTCCATTTCATAATCAAATCTACCATCCATTATTTGTCCTTATTTACCATCCATGACCACACTTCCATTGCAGAGGCTACAAAGATACTTTTTCTCGATACTTGAAGGAATCAAAATTAATGACCAAAGAAGAACACAAAAGAATTCTTGACAACTAGATCTGTATCAAGTTTTTGATAGAGCAATTATTCAAATGAGATATGGGCTAGCAATCAATGTTATTGAGTATTCTATTTTTATGAATTTTTTATTAGGACATGCATCTCAATAGGAACGATAGAATAAAAAACCACACCTAGGCCAATAACATGTACCATACCATTTCACACTATCATTGCTATTGTTACATATCCATTTTCCATTATTGTAGATTCCTACCATTCACCCTATCACTTGGGGACAACCCTCCTACCATTTTAACCCAATTATTCAACCCATCATTATCCTTAGACAAATCATACCATCCTATCATTCCATTCTTATTTAGACCAAAGCCTATTTTTAGTCATCCTACCTAATCCTATTTTGATCTTGGTTCATTTAGTTCTTGCACCTTTTTGTGGGGGGATTCTGATAAAGTTTCAACAATCAATCTAATTCGTGTTTCAATGACTATCTATAAAAGTAGTGTGACAATTAATCTAGCAAGATATCTTTCATCTATCCATGTTTATTTATGTGATCCTGATTATAACCACCTATGGGCAAATCAATGTTTCACTAGTCTTGCCACTAATTATAACTACCTATGGGAAAATTAGTATCATTAACCTATGCTATTGTATCTTAGTTATAACAACCTATAGGAAAACCAAGGGAAACACTTGTTTAAAATGCATTATCGCATCACCTTTCCATTACTATTTTCATTTGACTAGTCATTTACCAAATTTGAGAACTTGTTGGGACTTAGTTGGTTTTTCCCCACCTTTTGTGTGGATGATATTACTATAACTTGAGGTCATTTCAAGACTATGTGGGTCATGCTCAATTCATGTTAAGGTCACCTTAATCTCCCTTTCCATATACTTTCACCATTTTGTGAGCAACCTAAGCCAAACACTCTCACAATTTTATGAGTAGGTATCTTGTCATTCTCTAATGAGTTAAGATACCTCAAAATTCTAAAAACATTTATAACATTTCAAAAATCCAAAAATATTTATCCTGTCTAAGCCTAGTCAATTATCCTTGATCTGCCTTACTGGGGCATTGTCATTGTTAGGATGTTTTCTTTTGCTTTTGTTTTTAGTATTTTTGTTTATTTATTTATTTTAGGTTGGTTTTTTATTTGTTTGTTTGTTTATTCACTTGCATGCTTATTTATTTTTAGTACTGTTGCCTTGACTCGGTCTATATGTATGCATTGGGTGATTCCTTACACAAATTATTCTTGAGTCCATCCATATTCATATGTCAACATTTTCATCATGGTTTTTATCATTGGTACATTATTTTCAAGTGTTTATTTGATTGAGAGTCATTCCTTACACATATTTTAGCCAAGTCTTCATGGTTTTCTATCAAGAAGCCTTCTATCACATGCTACATCAAAAATCAGCTTCAAGAAGGTCTTTAATCAATGGAGCTATAGAAGTTTCTCCTTGGTACCTTATCAAAATCCTTCCATCCCACCCTTCATCGAAACAACCTATTGACCATTATAGTTATATCATTGCTAGTCAAGATGAACATCTCCTCGTTGGTAGGTAAAATTAAATCATTCACATTGATCAATCTTATTCTTATATTAATCTCTTTCATCACTTTTTACCTACTCATATTTAATCTATATTATAGGTTATATCCTTGATTTATGCTTGATAATCAACCCTAACTAGGGCACAATCATCTTAAGCCAATCCAACTCATCTTCATGATTATAACCACCTATGGGAAAATCATTATTTTGACTTTTATTCTTGATTATAACTATCTTTAGGCAAATAAATATACTTTTTACATCAATGCATGCAAGAATTTTCTCATTTAGATTAATCTCAACCATGGGTTAATTCCACATTTCTTCTTATTTCTTTTCAAATGATTGTCCATCAAAAAATGTGATGACCACTCCCTCAAGGTGGCATCATCATAGGCTTCCCAAAACCATTTGGAGCTTTATTCTTCAACCATCATCTTATTTTTTGCATATAGGCCATCTCTCATTATTTTATAAGACATTACTTTGCCTATAGTTTGCAATGCCTTCCCAAATAAGTTTAAACTATAGACACCTAAATCTGGCCACCAATAACCTCTAATCAAGCTTTTGGCTAGTTTCCACCTAAAATGTACAATTTGGCCTAATAACACTAAAACATCCAAAATGATGTGAAAATGACATATTAAAGTTCCAATTTTGGTTAGGGTATCCATAAATGAGGTAGTGAAATTTATGGGCTAGCTAACTTTGATTAGTTCATTTCGAGTCAAAATGTCAAATTTACACCTGGGTACTCTGGATTGCTCTTTCTTATCAACTCTTTTACACAAGGTATGTGAATTTGTTATTTGTTGTTGGCAACATCCTAAATGGGAATATAGTTCTAATACATTTGACATCACCTTCTAATTCCAATCTAGTCAAATTTAGGACCAATAACAAAGCATTCTGATCAATTTGAGTAATTTGTAGACAAAGTGCTTAATCATGTTTAAGAGCTAATTAACTCAAATTAAGACATAATCAAGAATTCCATGGAAACTTGTTGAATAATTATTTTTGGAAATGAATATGGAATATCTACATCATCAAGTAACTTCTTTCTTGGGAAGATATATCTAGGCCATAAATGCCATAAATATTAGGATTCATGCCCTCCATGCCTCATCAATGCCTTCTATGATGCCCTCCATGCCTCTGAATTACCCATTCTTACAATGCCATGATGAGGACGATTACAAATTTAATTTCAAAAATTTAATTAATCCTCAACCACACATCTCAATCTTGAGATAGACGGTTCAGGTTGATTCTGATCAAATACAAAAATCTATAAATAAAAGGCCTAACAACATCATTTCTAAGCTTAATTAGTGCAAAGTTATAATGCAGGATTGGTTCCAAAAGCTTTAATCAAATAGTGTTATATTTCCAAATTTATTTCAAGCCAAGCCATAAGCCAAAGGTTCCAAGGAGAAGAGGAGGTATCTAAGCCTCCATTGATGAAGACTTCATGAGCACAAGCCGAGAAAATCACTACTACAAAGGCATTTGGAGCATCCAAGGAAGGTGAAGGGATTCTTGTGTTTTCATTCCTTGCTTTTTAATTGTGTTTACCATTTGATTTCATTAACTAAGCTCTCCCTAGTGTCTAGGCATAGAGATGTTATGCTATTAGTGTGTTTATTTCATTTTGTTTTTATTTTGGAACTAACACCATACTAACCATCCTCTCTCTTGAGTCAAATTCTTAGATCACATAATGGCACGCCCGGTGGGACTAGATGCATCTCACACTTGAAGGAGATCAAAATCCTAGATCACACAAGGGATATGTTATAATGTCACTAAAATACATAGAAGCATGCAATAAGGCTTAGAGATTAAAATAAGGACATGTTCAAATGACCACAATGTATAGCCAATAATATAGATACAAAACATGAAGTATAGAATCTAACATGAAAATCATGTATAGATAAATGAAATTTATCTATATAGGCAATTTTAAAATCAATATATTCAACAACTTATGTATCCATTAAGATAAAAATGTGAAAGTAAGTGAGCAAACAATGATTTTTTTTTGCAATATATAATGTTTGTGACATGAAAAAAAGGGATAGTTATAGAATGTTAAAATTTGATTAAACTATTCCTATTGTGACTAACACATCTATTTTGTTAGAAGAAAATAGGACCTCTATTTCACAAAAAAATAAAAAAATATTGGCCTTGTATTGAGCCCAACCTGATCTTTAAGATTTTTTCAACCTTGATAATAGAATGTTTTTTATACTTAAGCATCTTTCATAACTATTCACATTAAAAAGTGCTAGTCCCATTGCATTGTTTAAGTGTTTCCACACTTAACTTGTTTTTAAGGATGCTAACTATTTTCTACCAAAAAACCATGCATAGACATCTCCCAAAGGCTCATTCTTGGATCCATAGTCCTAAATTCCAAGCTAACACTCTCCCAAAAGACTTTTAGTTGACAATTGAGAATTTATTTTCTTACAAGGCACTTTTTAATGACTTAGCTTTTTATGCATTTCTTATAAATCCCAGAGGTTTCATATCTATCAAACCCCTAAGAGGTGTGATCTAATAAATATGTGCCACATTTCTCTTAACACCTAGAGGTGTCAAAATTATTAGAGATCTATAAAGACCAATCCAATGAGGAGGTGCCATGTGTTTATTAATATCAGAGTGTTAGAGTTGTGAGATCCCTGGGAGGATTGATCTAATGAGGAGGTGGCACATGTCTCCTGACACCTAGAGGTGTCAAAGATATCATAGCCTTTAGAGGTCCTATCCAATGAGGAATAAACACATCTCTTGACTCCCAAGTGGCCAAGTATGTCCTAAACCATCTTGATAAGTCAAAAAATAGTATGTACTAAGAGTCTAACCTAGTAATATGATGCCACATGTAATTTATACACTCAAAAAACTTACTTGTACAAGCAAAAATGTCAAAATAAATAGATCCCAACATGTTTTGTTGGCATAGTACTCAATAGAATCCTCACTCTTTAATTGACACATGGCCAACCCTAGGGGTGATTATGGTGCCACAAGGGCTAAATAAGAATTTGCATATCACACTCCTATATTTATTTAGATTGATGGAGGAGATCATGATATGATAGCTGGAGGGATTCCATTTCCACTAACCAACTTAAATGGGGCTTATTTTCAAAATTTTAAATTAATGCTAAACCGGGAAATGACTAATTTGGTCAATGATGAATTTGAGCTTGCACTATCAACTAAAAATTTATTTCATGTGACATGATCCCACCAAATCCATTACTATGGAAAATATCATAGATCTCTATAATATCCCATTTTGATTGATCATGATTACATATATTATGTGCATCTAAATTATTCTAAGCTCTTTGCCTTGATTTCACTCTAGATCGCAAAGTAAACTCCTTACTTATTATGTACACAAACAATAATTAATTCAACAATGCTTACCTCAACTTCAAACCTTAAACTATAGTAAGAGTTTTATGACACCACTTTTCTATAGGAAATCATGAGATAAAGATTTACAATGAGATATTCAAGAGCATTGAAGATATATAGTTTCCCAATAGTGATCATGAACCATAGGGTGATAATGTGGAGTTCACCACTAACACAATATCCCTTAGGGCATCGATATTACATAAATTGGATGCTAATATAGAGGTAATCCCATGCACATATGTCTTTGGTGACAACTACTAGCTTTCAAATGTAGTATGAACATTATGTGCTCACCAAACACCAAATTTAGGATTGAATACATATTTATGCTAGTGTTCAAATAGCATTGCAGCCTCTTTGAGTACACTATCACTTATAAAAATGATATTTTTGGCACCTAGACCAAAAATCATAACATATATAAGGTCCTTCAAGAATAGGCTAAAGACCAGGATCATTGCATAAACAAAGAGGACCCCTATTACTAAAAAATTAGGACATTTAGAGAGGGCATGTACATTATCATGTTTTTGTTGAATCACTTGTATGGGTAAAATGATAGGTGCACATTAACAAGTACTAGGTTCCATTCTTCATAATCATCATGAGGGGATAGGTGGTTCCAAATTTGGGGAGTGCCATCACATTCATGATCACTCAATAGGTGAATGGGGTCTACACTAGAGGTAATTTTTACATAATGTCCTACACCGTGGATGTTATTTACACCACCTTGGACTTTAAGAGCTTGAATTTACCTTTGTATTACTAATGGGTATGTAGTGCACATAATGTTTTATAAACTTTATATTCACAACTTTTTCAATGATATATGGGAGATGTATGACCACTTTTACCCTATTGTGTATCATGTCATTAATGAGAGGCCAATACAAGGCTTTTAGATGATATGAGGGATTACCTATAACCCATTAGATCTTACTAGTATTATAAGGATCATAACATAATCATGGTGGAAGACATTTTTAGGCATCTTCTCTTGTTACCATACATATTTATATACCGCCTTATAGAGTTAGAGATAACTTACCAATTGGCCAATGATGTCTTGGGTCTCTTCCTTGGTAGGAATAATAATCTTAACTAGAATTCCCCATGGTCATTGGTCACCATGAATAAAAAATATTACAAGGACTGCAAGCCATAGACCAACATAGATAATCATATAGCTTAGGTAGGTAGAACACACATAATGGGATCATTGTGGTGTAGTGTAGGCTCATGTGGATAAATATCAACTATGGTAATTATAAAGCTATAGGTAACCACCCTCTAGAAGGCCCAAGTGTAATCACAACTCAAGCTCATGTTGAAAGAAAGATCTACTCCTCCATAGACATCTCTAGTGTAACTAGTATTCCTACAACAAGCCCCATAAGGAACTATTTTCAAGGACCTTATGATGATGATGATGATACTCTCTAAGAAAATATTGTATGGGGTCCCAACTACTACAACTCTTTTAGCTTTGACATTGACCTTGCTTGTAGCCACCTCTTAGGTAGACTAGTACCAAACTACCAGTGCTCTTCATTTTAAAATTAGCTTAGAATCAAAATAGATCCCACTTTGAAAAAATTATGGAATCCTCAAAGGTGTCAAGCTCCACTCCTAGCCAGGCTAACCAAACCCTTGATAATCCTTTTGGTTTTTCATCCCAAGTGAAACCTACCCTATTGTGGCCCCTTTCATGGCAAACCTATAAATCACTTATGACACCTAGACCCATCAATTCTAGGTGAGTTCAATGTTTCAAGTATATAAACCCAAGTCAACCTCTCTCTCTAATGAATCCTCATGTGCCCACCCCTGAAAGTGACCATGTTCTCCTTGGTGCTCTAACTTTGATGATCTTTGGTGTTCTAAGCTTCATAGATACTCCAAGCTTCCCAGTTCCTCCAATCTTTCCCATAATCTATTTTTTTCCATATTCAACCCTAATGGCATGGTCTACACCATTTATAACTATTGGCTTAGTTTCATAGGTTAACACACCCCATCATAGAATGTAAATCTTGATTGCTCCTACATTCTCAATGGCCCATATGATAGTAGTTCCTCCTAGTGTTAAAACTACTCTTGTGACTACATGTGCCCCATCCCATATGCTCTAATTGCTAATATCACACCATTGATCCTAATATTAGTCATTTATCTCTCATAGGTTTGTTCAAGACACTTTGAGATCAAAATCACCTTAGGAAATATCCAAGTAAAATTGCATTAAGTGACCAAGGTTGATTGTACTTAGACAACTTGTGAAACAAATAATTGTACCTACAACATGTTTGTGATAATATTTATCTCTTACATTAGGATCCTTAGTATTAAGCTTTGTTGATGCCTAAAACCCTCATTATAGGAGAACAACCTTATATGGGAATATTTACAGATGTGGGACTCAAATACAGTCTGTAAAGAAACCTCTAAGATTTTAGAAGTAGGCTCTTCAAATTAATTGGGGATAAAAGGGGGAAGGGAGAAATGTGAATAAACTAAAATAACCTAATTTGATGCACTAAAATTTTAATACATATAACTACTATTGCATAAAATATATTGATCCCCTTCAAACATCACAGACTATTAAAGGAGTGTATGCATGAATTAAAGTCTGTAATCATAAACAAGAATCAATACTATAGAAGCATGGAAAATATACAACATAAAACAATATATTTCCACTTATTTAAAAAAAAACACCATGTACTCTTTATTATTAAGTGGAAAACACCATAAAAAAGGCAAAAGGCATAGTATATAGTACAATCCTTCCTATGAGGTGCACCTGCTAAGGTCCTATAATGAAAAATAAAAACTAATGTTACTTTTATTCTAGAACTAACTATTACAATGACTATAGTAGTCATAAATGATTAGCTAAAATTTACAACCCTTTACAAAAAAAATATCTCTAATTATATAAGCACAATGACATCTCAAGGAAGTGACACCTAAAACCAAGAACTTGGTCTCATGATGAGGCCATTACAACTGATTGGGGGACTCCATCTCATGAGTGTAGCTAGTCTTCATAAACGTAGATATGGTATAGCTATAATGACTTATGATGACCATGATGCTTAGAAGAATCATAGTGGTAACATGTGTCCACCTATAGAATTTCCTTTAAAATGCTTATTAGAAATTGGGGCCCACTCTTCTCTTCCAATGGTGATACTTGAAGGTCTAACATGAAAATTTTTGCCTTAAACAAGCATCATGAAGCCATGTAGAAGGTTCACTTTTATTATAACTATATGGTGGGACCCATTCCTAACCTTATCAACCAATCATGTAATATATATCCTTAATAAAATAAACCTTTACTCTTGAGGAGCATCATGATACCATGTGGTGAGTTCTACTTCCTTCCCACTATAACTACATAGTGGGCCCCACCCATTGCTCTATCAGCCAATGACACTCCTTGAAAGTTTACAAAAATAAACTTCCCTTAGATGAGAATTAGTATGTCATGTGTAACGCTGATAGTTATCTTATGGAAGTTGATAACTTTTAAAAGTTGAATGAGCACTAGGATGCCATATGGTAACTACAAGAGGAAGCTGAGACTTAGCCAAAAATGAGAAAGGGACCCTAAGAAAAAGAGGGGGCTGTAACACAAATTTTAAACTTTCCAAGCTTGTCCATGATAAAATCTAACTAATTCAAAACTCCCAAATGTTGATAATGATCCAAAATTATTGGTGACTTGTAGGGTAATTCACCTATAGATGGAAGAACACAAAACTTTTGGTTCCTAGACTAGTCGAAGTAAAACTTCAAAAAGGGGCAAGGCCTACAAAACTTACAATTTTTGAAGAGTAGACTTCAAAGGCATCCACTCTTCCTCCTTTATCTGAGTCTTCTTTTTTATATCCTCAAAGACCCTATCTAAATCTATGATCTCCTTGAAGGATATGTTAATCAAGCCTTAAACAACTACTGACATTTGAAACTTCAGTTGGGTAAGAGGCTGCAAAATGGTTTCCACCTCAAAGACACTTGGCTCTTGACTGAAAGCCATAAAAATGGTATAGTAATTCTAATTATTTTTTAGTATCTCTTTTATTTTTTCCTTTGAGAGGATAATGTTTTCTATGAGGAATAGGGAGGGGAGTCCCAACTATACCAACTATTTGATATGCCCCTTCATATCCTGAACCCCCTTTTCTAAGGCATCTAAAAATTATATTTACTTTATCACTACCTTATTATATCTTAGGAACTCGTTAAGTTTCACCACCACCTAACTTTGATTGGATACCATTACTACCTATAACATCCCTTCCATCATGATGTATAGTTTCTATATGAGGAGCTATGAATCTTCCAACTTAGGGGACATGAAGGATAAGACCTAGTCTATGGATGTGCTTATCTGGGAGCTCAACCTTTGAGAGTCTATGATGAACTCAAGTAATGGATTCAAGTTTATGGTCACATTATTTATTATCTCCAAATAAGATACATATAATTTATGGACCATGGGGATGATGCCCATGGTCTAGGAGTGGATGGCAAGGTCATTCTATAATCATAATATTTCTTGGTCTTTAGCTGAGGAATCCTACTACATCTAATGCTATAATTGCATCTACTTATTTGTAATTTATAATAGAGTATTGTAAGTTTATGTGATATATGCTTCCTTCTCATGTATCTTATTTTCCATAGCCTACTTCTCCCTCTTCAAACCCTTTATCTCGATCTATAGTTATGCAACCTAGATCCCCAACTAGGCTTTTTGATTGGCTTCCACTTGGAAGCCCTCATTAGTGATGTGGATCTAAAGGTCATATATTATTTTTGTAAGCTTTGAATATTTTTCCTTGGCCTCATTATTGAGGTGGTAAATTATAGATTTCACTCTTGTGAGTTACATCTCTTTTTCTCTAATTATTGGCCAACCTTGATATAGTGTATGGTGACAGACTTCTACATTTCTTCCATCAACTCAACCCTATTAGTGGGTCTGGCCTACTTGAGTTTGAGGATAATGAAATGTATTAGGTAATCACCTAGTTTCATCTATTCTTGGAAATTTATTACTTGGGGTGTCATGTGTACAATAATTATATATTATTGTGTTGGGTCAAAGAATGATTACATGTGAGGCCTTGCCAAGGCCTTGGCCTATTTTCCTCTTCTCTTCTCTACTTGGGCCTCTTGGGATTTTCTAGAAGTCTCTATCTAATGATGAAACTACTTCTATGACTATATTAACTCCTCCATGAAGAGGTATCCTTGTGGCAAGTTGAAGGGAATGGTCACTTGATGTTATGAAGTAACAAACATTATTCCCTAGGGGATGAGTGGATGAAGGGTCAGGGTAGAAAGAGAGAAAGGTGGGAGGTCATGGATATGGGTTTGGGGTGATTGCACCATAATATATGATGAGGATATATGAGTGATAAATGGCTTAAGGGATGTGATTGGCTACATAGAAGAAAGTGGCATGAGTAAGGTGATAGGCTAGGTAATAGAGAGCGATATGAGCTCGGTGAAAACTATGGACTATGAAGAGGGAGTGAAAAATGAAGAAAAAGTGGAATGAAGGGACTGAGAAAAACATACATTATTTTATGGGGCCCATAGTGGAGGGATGGATGCTTGTGCCTTAGGCTATCTGGGCTAAGATGACCCCTCTTTGAGATTCCCTAAAGAGACTTAATGTTTTTTATGATGATTAGATACAAATATAGGGGAGGAGGCTAGGTGAAAGGCCTCTAAACCACTAAGATTTATTCTTATTTATCTAGAAGGGTGTCCTCCTCTTCCTCTAAAGGGGTATCCTCCTCTTCCTTTATGATTGAGACTTCTTCTTTGACTAGAGCCTCTTCCTCATGGTGATAATCCTAGAGGTTCTTGAATGTCTCATCAGACTCCAAGTCCTTAAAATTATGCTCCCATTAACCAATTTATTTCCTATATTTCCAATAAGCATCTATATTTTTATTTCCCTAGACCCTCTGAATGAGTTTTGCTCTCAGCCCTTAGTCATTTTCTTCATGGGGTTTAACTCTTGAACTACTTTATAAAATGACTCTCATGGCTTATGGGTGTTCAATGGGACCTTGGACAGATCCATGTAATACTTGATATCATCCTCCATTAACAACCTTCATTCCTTGAAGTATGGTCAAGGCTCATGGGTGAATGGGGTATCAATTTTCAAGGAGGCTATGTAGCTAATCGAGTCACAATTCTACTAGTCATTAATCTGGTTAAGGCCAAACTCTATAATATTGAAAGTAAGTAGGTACTCCTACAACCTCTTGACCACTATGATGCCTCATTTTGAGAAGGGGATGTCATATAAGGCCTTATTATGTCCCACACTATATACTGAGTAAACTACATCAAGCTATTGAGCCATCAACAAGGCTATGGTCTTATCTGTGAGTAGGCACAGTAGCTAGAATGACTCCTTAAATCTATAAAACCTAGATGAATGTGAAATGGGCATAAAAAAACCAATAAACTAGAATTATACTACCAGTGACCCATGACCTCTAGTGATCAATACTTCTAAAAGTGATGGCCTCTTGGTTAAGGTTGATGAAGACTAGAGACATGAAGGATTCAAAAAATTCATAGTATTCCTATGTGGCTAACAGGATGAGTATCCATGAAAATATTGGGATGACTATGTTGGAAAGGGTGCCCATTTCAATAAAATTGAAAATGAAGTATGAAGAGAAGAACTAGGAGTTTTGATACAAAATTAGGTGGAGGATAAAGGAGGAATACCTAAAGGTATTCTATGTTGAGAAATTTTCTAGTGAATTGTGAATGGTAGTGGCAATGGCATCTACAAAGTCCATCATGTAAAATTTCTCCTTGCTTACCATATTCAAAATGAAGATTGTGACTAATTGGAAATCATCAAAATTATCATCCAAGTCTAACCCAAATATGAATGCTAGCATGGAGAAGGCATCCTTCATATCTTGTGTCATAAATCTTGCAAGAGTGATGGGCAAAGGAGGCCTTCAGTGTAATTAATTTGAAGAAATTAATTGATGAACACTAGCTTCTATACATGGGTGTTCCAAACATTATATAATCTCTCCATACTATAAACATCATCATTGGAGTTGATTGAGATTTAAAGCATCTCCCTTATTGTATCAGCATTAATATCCACTTTTAGGTGGTTTTTGCTTATAATAACACCATTGTTGGTATCATATCTATCTACATATAATGAAATGATCTCTAGGCATTATTGCACATGAGAAACCATGTATTGGTCTAGTATGGAGCTCCAAATATTGTACCCAAACAACTCATAGTTATTTTTTTGAACCTTTTCGATCATTTGAGCATGGGCACCCTCTATTAGGCTCTTTGGGTTTTTGGCCAATTTGGGGTCAAACATCCAATTTACATAATCTAGGAATAGTAAGAGATCCCTATAGCACCCATTGGTGATACTCTTAACTTTTGGTACCTTGGGCCTTGGCTATGTGAAGGTGGAAGCATATGATTTGCTTACTACATACTATGGGGGGATGTCTCCATGACTACCTGACTCATGGGTTCTCTGCTTCTTTGGATACCTTCTGCTTCTATATGAGGATGTAGAAATTTCCATCTTGTAATTCTTGTTTAAAAAATTCTCTTTGATTAAGGGAAAAAAATAGATATTGGTTTCTGCTCACAATCTTTGTAATTATTTCTTAATTTTCTTGGCTCAAGATGCTTTACTCAATTACTTAATTCTATTAGACAATCTTAGGAATTTGAATTTTTGGCTCAATTAGGAGAGAGTTATTTATAGGCCAATACTTTGAACATGATCATCATTTATATTTTGAATTTTAGTGCCCCATAAATGTTAAGGGTGGCACACATCCTTGGAGAATGTCTGACAAGAGATTTGTGATGATCCTCATGGGGGATCATGTATTATGGAACATCTGGCATTAATGGATATGGGAGTGGGGTAGATATCCATATATCACTAGATGATTCAAAATTAAGGGGGTAAAGGCATGGACACTTGGAAATTGAACAAATAACCTATGCTAATGACACTTATTATCAAAGGGAAACAACAACAAAACCAACAAAGAAGATAAATTAACTATGTATAAAGGATAAATATTAAATTAGTTGAAGTTTTTGAGTTTATTCCATTAATCAGAATCCATAATTTATTGCCATCTTCATCCTCTAACTCAAATGTGTTACCCTATCAATTACCTATGATGTAGAAAGGCCCTCTCCATAGGGAATTAAAATTCACATGCTATCCTAGATTTACAACCCTTTAGTCATACTTGAAAGACCAAGTCTCTTGGCTTGAATATTGGGTCATACACCTTCTTGTCTAACCATCACTTGACCACCTACTATCACATGGAATTGACATCACTAGCTCTTTCTCTCACATCTTGGAGACTGAGTAATTTTTCTAGCCTAACCTTCATCACCTTGTTCTTCATTATCTCAACATCTTTCAAAAGATATAAGGCATGAATATCTATTGATATGAGCATGACTACTTATTTATCATATACTAGTTCATATGGGTATGTCTTTAAAATTTTCTTGGGAGTAATTTGGTTATCCCACAAATCCATCTTGATTAGCCTAATCAAGTTTTTATTTGTCAATTCAGCTAACCCATTCCCTTACGGGTAGTAATTAGATGAAGTATTTAGGAAAATAAAATTTTAAATCATAAATTATAAAACATTTGTACCAAGAAAGGCCTTAGCATCATCAGATATAATCATTTTCATAAGGCTAAACCTTGCCACTAGTTCTTCTAGGAAGTTGAGGATTACATTCTTAGTCACCTCTTTTAATTGGGTTGCCTCAGTCTACCTTGTGAAGTAAATAGTGGCCATGCGTATCCATTATGGCCCATTATAGATATAGGATTTATCATCTTGATGAAATTTAAGCCCTATTATGTGAAAGGTTTATTGGTTATGATTAGATTCAACAACATGGTTGAATTATTCTACTTCACTATGAACAATTGACATTACTGACATTTTTTCACCCCTTGATGGTAGTTAAATAACATGGTCAACCAATAATATCCTACTTTCATGATCTTGGTCATGGTTGTCTTTGTAGAGAAGTGTCCACTTGGAGGGGTGAAATGCATTTTTTAAAGATCTTACTAACTTGGTTGTTGTCAACACATCAGAGAAGTTCCCCATGGAAGTTCCTTTTGAAGATGACCCCTTAGAATAACATGTAGCTAGATCCTTGTAGTATGTATAATATCTTCTTATGTGTAGGGAGGCCTTTTAGATATTAGCCAGTTTACATAAAGCAGGTCCTATCAACAACCTAGGACCTATTAGTTTCATATTAATTCACTAGGAACATCTTTGATGTATCTTATTTTTCTATCGGGGCATCTATGTATTAGGATAGATACTCACAAATACCTCTTCCTTAGATCACCTTAGTTGGTCTAACCTCAATGTCATATTCTAGGATCTTGGTGATCTAATTGTCCCTTTTCTTAGTAATCTTTCTTTCCATTATATACTCTCTAATGTTGGAATTCACCATATATACCATTATCTTGTTCCCTGCCACCAAGTGTCTAAAATTTTTGAGGCTTTTGATGATGGAAAAATCTTATTTTTTAATGAAATTATAATTGGTCTTGTACCCATGTAAGGTTATTAAAAATAAGGAAATTAGGTGATTGCCTATTGCTTCTTCTTCTTAAGATATTTTCACTCCCATAAACATATATGATGAAGTCTCTGGAGAAGTTGGAATTGAACAGTATAGGGGTAGTAGATATTGCATCCTTGATTTTATCAAATGCTACTCTCCCTTTGATGGTCCATTTGAAAGGTTGATCCTTTTTCAACATTAATGTGATTGGCCTAACCAGCCCTTTAAATTTAGATACAAATTTTCTAATGAAATTGATCTTTCCTAGGTAATATTGGACTCCTTTATTATTAACTAGAAATTTTAAATCCCTGATGGCCTTCACTCTATGGAGATCAATAAAGACACCTTCTTTGGATACTATGTATCCTAATAACTTGATTATAAAGAAATCAAAGATGATTTTTTTGGGGTTGAGAGATACCCCAAACTCTTGGCATTTTTGGAAACCCTTATCTAACTGATTAAAGAGATCTTCTTTCTTCATGGAGAACACCATGAGATCATCTAAATAGACAAGGAATCTTTAATTGATTAGTCCTTGAAAGGCTATGTCTATGGCTCATTTAAAGGTATCCCCTATATTAGAAAGGTTGAAAGGAATCTTCACATATGCGAAGGTTCCCCACTTTGTGGTGAAGGTGGTTTTACGTTGGTCCTCTTTATTGACCCATACCTAGTTATAACCATAAAATATATCCAACAAAGACAACATTTTTGCATCCACTATTATCTAGAGGATTTGTTACATCAAAGGAAGGGAGTAATGATCCTTTAGAGATGATTTAATTGAATCTCAAAAGTCCATGTATATCTAGATTTATACATTCTTTTTTCTCACTAAAACTAGTTTGAATACCCAAGTCGAATGCTTGATTGGATATATGATTCTTGAGTCGATCAGTTTCCTTAGTTCCTAAGCCATGAGAGACTTAATTTTTGGGTTAAATAGCCTTTTCTTCTAGCATATGAGTTTAGAGACTTAAACTAGATCAATGGTATACTTAATGACCTCATGATCATATCCATTTAGGTCATCATAAGTCTAGGTCATCACTCCTTGATACTTTTTAAAGAAAGACACTAGTTGGTCCTTATCCTTTTGGGAAACTTCTTTCTCTGCTTTTAGTTTTCTTTTGCTTTTGATATCAAGCTCATAGTAGTCACTTTTATCTATAACAAAATTTTGTTTGTCATTCCTATCATTATCAAAATTGAATAGACTCTCTAGGGTTATTATCTCCTTTGGAAGTTTGTTGGACTTCAACTTCATGATCTAATCCTCATAGGCTTCTTTAATCTTTGAATGCAACTGATCCATAAAATTACATGACTATTAGAGAAACATGATTATTTTGGCATTGATTTCAAACACTTACCGATTTTGGTCATTATTTGGAATAGTGATCCTGATAATCACCCATATTGCTTGTTCAATGGTGAATAAATCAGTCGCCAGATAAAACTGGGAGCCAATCACCACCATCACGTCCACTTTCAAGTTCATAGACCTAGGATTGATTTGAATATTAAATACTTTAAATACTTCAATCAAATCCCATATTAAGTGGTGGTAGGATAACATGTAAATATTATTCATATCCATGACCCCTCTTACTTATCTCACCACTAATTTAGAATCACTAAACACTTTTAGTTGCTTCATGCCCATGAACTTGGTGAGGCTGAGGCCATGGACTAACACTTCATATTCAGTTTCATTATTCATGCAAAAAAATTAGAATTGAAAGGCTCATGGGATCTATTTTATAGAAGGAGACACAAATTGGATGCCAGTTATAGAGTCAATTTTTCATTTTGCAGTGTCAAAATATAGATTCCAAAAATTGGACTCATTTTCAAGTTCTTTGGTTTGATCCTCCTTATTCTTCATGACCTTGGGGATGGCCTGATCTACATCATGGATTACATAGGTCCTAAAGCTAGTGGCATCAAAATTTGTGAAAGGATCATTCTCAATAAATTTATTGATGAAAAATTCTTACTCTAATATCTTATTATCTGCCATTCTTTCTTTGAGCATATATACATGATACATCTCTCTCTTAGATAAAGAAGTGCGCATTACTTCAAAATTTACCATAGCATCATCAGTTATGTGTTTTAAATGTAGTGGCTTAGATAATAATTTCAATTTAAAACCATATTTGGTCTTTAGGATTAAGTGAGACCAATCCAAAGATAAGTGTAGACACCGAAATCGTGTCGACTCCCCTGGTCATTCTCCGTCTTATTCTTCTTCGCCTATTTAACCCTTGTCGATCACTTGTCCTACCAACCTTGACCCTGGCAGCATGTAACAATGAGCAGAGGACTAAAGCTAGACTCCATCCCCATTGTACATCTGCCGACGACGGTCTTTACCCGGCCAATGTCGTCGACGTCGGTCACTTATCGGCCGACGTCGGCAATCCTGCCGACGTCGGTCGCCATCCCGTTATCCGTTATCAGTTACCATTCGGTTCCCGATCGGTTTTTTGAAACGGTTATCGAACCGTCTCTCGAAACCGTCTCGGGGCCTTCATTCAATCTCCCCCCCCCCCCGATCAGTCACACACAAGCTCCCATTTTTTCTGACATCTACAGGCTCTCCAGCGTTCGAACTCCAGCATCCATCAACTCCAGCATCCACCAACTCCAGCGTTCGTTCTTCCAGCACTGCACGAGAACTTCGACTATGGCTTCAATCACGACTTCTCACAGGTAAGTATCTTCTGTGTTTTATTTCATTTTCTTTTCTGATTATTTATTCCCTATTTTTTCCATCCTGAAGCTTCAAACCCCCAGACTCGACCAAAAACCCCGTCCCGACTCTATCTAAAATCTTGTCCCGACCCTGTCAAGACCTTCTGCAAACTTTCCCAGACCTCTGTTCAGAACCTGCCCCGACCGATGCCAGTCACTACCCCGACCGACGATGGCACCTTAACCGACGTCGGCACCTTCCCAGACTGACGCCGGCACCACAGAGACCGACGCCGGCGACTGTGCAGAACAGTGCTGCTTATCAGGTACGCATTTTTATTTTCTGTCATTTACTTCTGTCATTTCATCTTTTTATCTACTTTCGTCCAATATTACGCTTTTCATCAGTGGGTTGATATCCTTTTAGGGAGTCTTCGTACTTCCGGGATCGGGCGTTCGCCTGACAACCCACCATATCTTTGACTAACATCTTTCCATGTTTTAGTCTCTTTTTCGCAGGTGTCATTCCTCCACAGCCAAAGAGGAGAATCTTCCAACGTCTGATTTCGGTGTGCATAACTTTATCAGGTACTTCTAACCTTACCATTTTCTTTCAATTTCTTATTTCTTCTTTGAATGTAGAAAGCAATTTTGCATAGAAACATTCTGGCACGCCCGGTGGGACCCTAGGTCCTCCTTGGGTTCTTTCTTTCTTTCGTTCATTTAGGCGCATTAGGTTTCTTCCTTTTCGCCTCCTTTCGTCTCTTCTTAAACCACATCATAAGCAAAACTAAAATGAACATTTCTTTCTTGCACTTTTAGACTAGCTAAACTCATATTCTTCGACTCTTTCTCCATTCGTCTTCATACGAACAAACATTTCGACTTGGACATTAAAACACTTTGCATTCATTTCTGTTTGCCTACATCTTTTAGACCACACATAGTAATTAAATCGCATATTGAATTAATCTAGATCACTTCATGTTACACGACCAAACCACCTGCACAAAATAAACATCTTAACTTACCTGAGACAAGGCCCGACTGGGATTTCATCCCCCAGCGGATACCTTACCCGTCCCGGTGACTCTACTTGGATTTCATCACCAAGGGGGAAGCCCACTCCGTTCTCTGGCGGAGTATAATCTCTAGGCGAGGTATATCTTGGCTAAGCGAAACCAGCTAACCACTGGAATCGTGAAGTGAGGGGAGCTTGCTCCTTAGCACCAGGCCACGTACCAGACCCTAACACAGACTTCTTGAGCACCATAAAAAAACCTGAAACCTTCCATAGACTGCTTCTTCTAGGACCTGACTCACAAAGCCAATCTTCCTCTACACATATTCTAAGGCATAAGCCACTGTAATCCTAATAATTTACTTCTAGGGTTTTAGGATCTGCTTGTGTCTTCATCTTTTTGGTTCTTATCTGCTTGTTTGAGCTTGTGAGGACGTTCTTCCTTGCCTTGAATGGTTCTGACTCGTAGCCAAGCCAAGGCTCTAGTTGATCACGTGAGGCATCATCCTCTTCCGTCTACCCCACCTACAACCAACCCTATAATGGAGTTTAACTCAGAAACTGAAAGAACTCCTACCAGACCATCTCCGACCCAAACGCCTATTATCCCAGAAGGGGACCAAGATTTTGCACGATTCTTGGACCTCAATACCACAGCCTTGCAATACTATCTCGTGAATAGCCAAACGCGAGACTCCTCGGGCAATCCAATCTATGGAATGCCGACTTCTCTCCTCGAAACTGCGGCTGTATCAACGGCATCCGTAGTCCAACCCTTAGATACCCAGGCTGTTACTTCAAACAATGACCCACCTCTTACCAACCATCCAAGCGTGGCCTCTCCTTCCATCGTTGGGCCCACTTTCACCGGGGTTTCGGCCCCCAATCAATCTCAATCCACTCAACCACTTTCTACCCCCTTTCAAAACTTGGTCGTCTCCATTCCGCCTACCCTTACTCCTATCAACACTAGGGTGGCTACCCATCCATTGGCTCATGTTACCTCTAATCAACCTCCCATGACCACATCAAACCTAGCCATGTCTTCTATCCAACCATCCTTAGTCACTTCTTCTATCCCTACGACTAGTCATCCGTACGTTGCGCCCTTATTGGTACAATCGACTACGTCGTATACCTCTTCTAGCCTCTTTCAAGCACCTTACAATCTAGGGGGCGCTCAACCCGCCAATCCGTCAGTA
This sequence comes from Torreya grandis, assembly GCA_037957365.1. Taxonomy (NCBI): domain Eukaryota; kingdom Viridiplantae; phylum Streptophyta; class Pinopsida; order Cupressales; family Taxaceae; genus Torreya; species Torreya grandis. The sequence continues at coordinate 1,462,437 of JARHVA010001992.1, read as the reverse complement.
GATATTATCAAGATGCTGATGGATAAAATGTCCAACCTAGAAACCTCCGTTACCGGCTCGCACAACACTCTCTCATACAAACAAATCTGTAACGAGCCCATCCATCCTTCTGTCCCCATCAGACCATATCCTAGCCAGTGGGAACTTCCTAAGTTTTCTCGTTTCCAGAGCAAGGAAGACCCACAACAACATTTACGGGCATTCAGACATGCCTGCTACCTCATCGCCCACAACGATGCGTTACTCTTACGCACGTTTCCCATGTCTCTCTCGGGTGCTGCACTTGACTGGTACAGCTCTCTTCCCAGCCATTCCATCCTCACGTTCACTCAGCTGGCCCAACTCTTCCTCGATCATTTCTCCATCAATATCACCAAGAAGGTCTCCATCACAGACCTCTATTCTATCTGCCAGTTTGAGGATGAATCCATTGCTGATTTCATCGCTCGGTGGAGGGGCCTTATCAATCAACTTTCATTTTCCTTACCCCAGCCTGAGCTTATTGAACTTTTCTCTCAAGCCTGTGCTAAACATATTTCTTCTACCTTGAGGGTTCAAACCTTCCGCACTTTTGACGAAGCCTTCACGATGGCTCGTAAACTTGAGTTACGTGCCGTTGAGGAGAATAAAGTCAAGTTACGGAGTAAGAATCCCAACTCCAAAACCAGTGACCCCTCTTCTAAGCCCTCCTCGTCCAATCCTAAATCTAAAGCTTTAGCAAATGCTGTGGTTATTAGATCTTCTTCCTCTTCACCTTCAACTAATCAATCTGAACCATCCACGTCCATGAGCGCCACTCGCCAATTTCAGCAGAGATACATACAGCGACAGTTTACTCCACTTAGAGAATCATACGCGTCTGTGCTGGAAAAACTCGTCAAACAAGGGGCCATCAATCTCCCTTAGATCCGACCTCCACCACAATTTGATCCCTCACGCGCCATCCCTGCGTGGTATAGGGAGAATGACTTCTGTAACTACCACCGTGTTAAAGGTCATGACATGGGTAACTGTAAAACCCTTAAAAACATAGTCCAAGACATGTTGGAAAAGGGTGACCCCATCCTCAACAATCCTAACGCCCCTCCTAATCAGGGTATCGATATTTTCAAACAACCATTCCCTAATCATCCACCAACTCAAAACAACGTCCAGACCTTGACTGACAATACCCATGAACATAATATTCGAACAGTCAATACGGTCTCGCCCCTCATTTCTAACCAACCCCAAGAGGTGAGTTCATCCATCAATCCATCACATGTGGACGAACCTCTTTCTCCGGCTAGTTCTCCCTCAACTTCTCTCATTTTGGAGGATGCCCCGACCTTACCAGCACCGCCAGTTTCACCATCTTCCTTCTTGCTACCCATGGAGGACCCAACCTTTCCTACTCCTCGACCACAAGTGGAGGGCACTATCATCCCTGCCCTTTACCCGCTTGAGGAGCTTCATTCTCCAGTTTCTTCTCCACCCAGGGAAGAACCTATCTCTCCTTCGTCTCCAACCAAACATGAACCTGTCACAACTTCACCTTGCTTTGGACCCGAGACTACTACATCTGTCTTACCTTCAGTCCCACAACCATTGGCATCTTCTCAAGAGCCTAAACCTCATCCCGTATTTTCTCAGCCATTTTCCCGACTAGTGGAGAGACTCGAACTTCTCCCTTCTAGGAAAGTGGAACATCAGGGATTGTGGGACCGTCTCACAGCTCTTCAACAAGCTCGGGCCCTCTCATCTCATGCTGCTAATCCTCCCATGGTGGAACCTCCTAAGACTATTAACAAAAATTCGATCTCCACTTCCAAACCGTCTACATCTTCATCAACTTCATCAAAACCAAAACCCTCATCTACTCCGCCTAAACCTATCAAATCGCTTGGCGTTCGCCCCGTCTCCAACCTCACTCATCCACAAGTGAAGGTGGACTTAACCCAAACTTCAACTAATAGTAATCTTCAACCTAAATCTCAAAAGACTGCCAAACCACAGAGGCGAACGCCTCCTCTTCCTTCGCCATTGCCCTCCATTTTGGGCCTGCATCCTTCAACCCTAACCAGAGTCCTTCCCGCTCCAACCTTTAATCAAAACCGATTGCCTCCTTTGCTTCCTTTACCGACCACTAGCTTACCCTCTCCCAAAAGGGCGATACCTCTCATGAAGAGTGTATCGTCTCAACCTGTCATCGCACCATCAACCCAGAAGGTGGTGCAAAAACCCCCTCCAACTTCGCCCAAGCAAAAGTCACCGACATTGCATACATCAATGAGCACGGATCCTTTAGTGGGTTCATACTCTTTAATCTTGCAATGACTTTTTCAAACTTCTAGCATAACTCTTCCACCCATCAAACCCTTTCAACCTCTCGGGTCTAAACCTTCCTGGTTCGACGACACGAAGATTTGTTTATATCATCGTACACCAGGACATGACACTGAGACTTGCTGTGCCGTCAAGGCTGTCATTCGCCATTATCTGGAGAAAGACACTCTTCTCTTTGAGGACACTTTCGACCGCCCCCTGACTCCTTCTCATAAACCTTCCACCTCTTCAAATCCATCCACATCTCATCAACCAGTTACAACCCCTTCATCATCTTCACCTCCCATCTTTGAAATCAATGCCATTCACATCACCACTAGGTCACAAAAGGACAAGGCGAAAGAAAAAGCCGCCATTCCTTAGACCTACCCTTTTGTCAATCCACCTCAACCGCCTAAGCCTAAGATTTCTATCCTTGGTGCGCCTCAACCCTCCTCTTCTTCTTCTTCTTCTTCCGGACCGATCCACGACTCCATGTTAAAACAGCTTCACCAGACGCCTGTGAAGATGTCCCTCTACGATCTTATCCAAACCTCACCCCAACATCGTCAGGCCCTCATCCAAGCCCTGCAGGCAGCGGAGGTCCAACCTGAGGACCCCCAACCACTTGCTGCCCTTGTCCACTCCTTAGCCCCTATCGCCTCCATTACATTCAGCGATTTTGAGATTCCCACATCCAACACAGAAGATCAGGATGCCGCCCTCTTCATCACTGCCTACATCGATCGGACACGCATTAAATGCGTTATGATCGATGGGGGCGCTAGCATCAACATCATCTCCACCCATGCCTTTGATCAGTTGGCCCTTCCCAAGAATTGCGTCTCCAAAACTGACGCGATCTTGCACTCTTTCAATGACACTACTGCCACGACCATTGGCACAGTCATCCTTCATATTCGCGTTGGTCCACGCACAGTCCCAGAGCTCTTCTACATCATCGAAGGAGAGTTCCAATACAACATCTTATTGGGTCGACCTTGGATCCGCGCTATGTCCTGTGTCCCCTCCACCCTACACCGTTGTGTGAAGTTTGAGCATGATGGACAAGTCCACACCATTCCCGCTGACCCTTCGCCTTTCAAAACATGCAACACCACCTACTATCCAAACGATGTCCTCAATCCTATCAAGCCGTTAACCCCGGCACTGCCTTTATCTGCGGAAGCTTCGACCAGTTCGTAACAGGCGGTCGCCCTTACACCTCCCCTTCAAGCGACAACCACAGACCCCATGGAAGACGTCTTCCAAAGACTTTCATTGGGAGAATATCACTTGCTAGCTTTAGACATGTTCCAAACTCCACAAGAGTATGGACGCCTTCATCATAGCCCCACCTACGACCATCGGATAAGGATGATCATACCTTATGGTCCCCCTCACCTCCGCACCAACCTCGTCTATGGAGGGCTTAATCAAGCTCCTACTGACGGTAATCCTCTTTCTTCACCTCAACCTTTCACATCAGATTTCTCATTTCTTGGCAACCCCGCCTTTGCATACACTTACCTTTACAGGTGTGCATGGAAGGGTTTTAGTTTCGAACGCTATGAGCAGGGCTCCCATCAGCCTATCCAACCGCTCAATGATGACGACGCCAAGAAACGGTATGGTCTGGGATATCACGACCCCACTCAAGACCCTGTAGACCTTTATCCTAAACCAATCCTTGACCAATCTCCTCCACACTCGCCTATTTTGCCACCTTCACCTACGGAGTCAGTGGTTTCCATTCCTCCTAGTTTTTTTTTTTTTTTTCCATAAACACCATCCACCTAGACCCCTTGACTTATCAGCTCAATGGGGTGTCCAAGTCTCTCCCTCTCATTCTTCCCAGCATGATCGAAGATGAGTCGGCAACCATCCACACTGTTCATTGCGTTGACGATGATGCCATTCTTTCTTACATGGGTGCTGACGATTCTTTTATCCAGCGCTCCCTCCCTTCTGAGACCCAGGTTATGTTAAATGAATCAACCATTGACATCAACCTTCCTTCTTCTGATGTTCCTCATGTCTTAAAGATTGGCCAATCTTTAGACACTCAGGAGCAGCTTGACTATACCCATTTCCTCTCCGACCATAGCAAGGCCTTTGCCTGGACTTACAGTGATATGCCTGGCATCGACCCCACCATCGTTACCCATAACATTGTCACCAAACCAGAGGCTAAGCCTGTCAGGCAAAAGCTTCGAAAGATGCATCCTCGCGTTGCCCTCCTTATTAAAGAGGAGCTTCAGTGCCTCATTTCTGTCTCCTTCATCCAGCCCATCGACTATCCACAGTGGGTCTCTAACATCGTCCCAGTCACCAAGGCAACTGGGGGGATTCAGATCTGCACAGACTATCGCGACCTCAACCTAGCCTGTCCCAAAGATGACTTTCCTCTTCCTAACATCGACCAGCTTGTTGATCTTACGGCCGGCCATGAGATGTTATCTCTTATGGACGGGTTTTCAGGATACAATCAAATCCTGATCGCTCTGGAAGATTTGCACAAGACTACTTTCATCACCCCATGGGGGAATTTTTGCTATCGAGTCATGCCTTTCAGCTTGAAGAACGCAGGTGCCACTTATCAGCGCGCCATGACCTACATTTTCCATGATCTCCTCCACAAAATCATGGAGGACTATGTGGATGACCTTCTCGGCAAATCCAAGCTTCGCCGTGACCATCTGACCATTCTCAATATCATCTTTTCTCGTCTTCTTCAGTATCATGTTCGTCTTAACCCCAAGAAATGTGTTTTTGGGGTCCTCTCTGGCAAGCTTCTCGGCTTCATCGTTTCCTTCCGTGGCATCGAGATAGATCCCGCAAAGATTCGCGCTATTCTCAAAATGCCTCCCCCGACCAATCTCAAGCAGCTTTGCAGTTTACAAGGCAAGCTCCAGTCCATTCGCCGTTTCATCTCACAGCTTTCTAACTGCTGTCAACCTTTTCATCATCTCCTTAAGAAGGACGTCATTTTTACATGGGATAAGGACTGTCAAGAGGCTTTTGAAGCCTTAAAATGCTATCTAGTCTCTCCACCAGTCCTCATTCCACCTAAAGATGACCAACCCTTCTACCTTTATATCTCAACCACTCACCATTCGTTAGGTGCCAGACGAGCATCACCGTGAGCAAGCCGTTTATTACATCAGCCGAACACTGGTTGACTATGAAACTCGGTATACCCATATCGAGAAACTCTGTTTGGCGTTAGTCTTTGCTGCTACTAAGCTTCGCCACTATCTTCTTAGTCACAAAACCTTTGTCATCACCCACACCGACCCTCTCAAGTATATGCACTCCAAGCCATATCAGAATCAACGTATGGCTCGATGGCTCATGCTACTTGCTGAGTTCAATCTCGAATTCATCCAACAGAAATCTATCAAGGGGCAAACCATCACCGATCAACTAGCAGATGCCCCTCTTCCTGACAATCAACCTTCGCAGTGTGAATTCCCTGATGAGTCTATCGCTGTGCTTTCCTCCGATGACACCACCTATCAGATGACTATGTTCTTTGACGGTTCCAAATGTCAACTAGGTGGGGGTGCTGGGGTTATTCTCATTCCATTCGAAGGAGAGCCCATGCCTCTGTCTTTTAAACTCGACTTTGATTGTACCAATAATATGGCCGAATACGAGGCCTTAATTTTGGGACTTCAGACCGCCCTCTCTCTCAGCATCAAATCCATCAACATCTTCGGCGACTCGCAGCTCGTCGTCAATCAGGTCAACGGTTCATACCTCTGTAAAAATGAAATTTTGCAAAGGTACAAAAACCGTGCTGACATTCTCCTTGCATCTTTCCACCATTTCCTCCTGCAGACTGTTCCTCGATCCACGAATAAGTTTGTTGACACTATGGCTTCTCTCGCTTCCCATATCCCATCTTCCTCATCTGCATCCAGACTTTTTGTCACGGTGCGTCGTGTGCCGTTGCCTTCATATATCTCTCCTCACATTCATCATGTCAATACTATAGACCCAAGCCCACAAGATGCTTGGTATAAGCAACTTGTGGACTTCTTATCTCTCTATCATTCCTCCCAACCTCTCTAGTAATGCACGATGAGCTTTTATCAAGCGTACTGCTCGCTATACCATACTAGGGGGTCTTCTCTATAAGTGAGGCTTCGACGGCCTCCTTCTTCGTTGTCTCACCTCCACTGAAGCATCTCAAGCCATTCAACAAGTCCACGATGGGATTTGTGGCAGACATTTTAGTGGAAATTCGGTTGCCAAGCGCATCCTTCGTTTGGGCTATTATTGGCCTACCCTTCATCAAGACTGTAGCGACTATGTTCGGCATTGCATCAAGTGTCAGCAGCACTCTAACTTGCTTCATCTCCCCAGTCACGCCTTACAAATTGCTCAGGATTTTTGGCCTTTTTCTCAATGGGGTTTAGATCTCATCGGTGAGATTAATCCTCATTCATCTCTTCGTCATCAATCCATCATCACAGCCACTGAATATTTCACCAAGTGGGTGGAAGCCATTCCTCTCGTTTCCACAAAAGCTGACAAGATCATCGACTTCATCAACACCCACATCATCTGTCGTTTCGGTGTCCCTCATAAAATCATCACCGATAACGGCAAGTCCTTTAAAAACAAAACTGTCCAAAAGCTATGCGACTCCTTCGGCATCAAACTTAGTTTCTCTTCGCCTTACTACCCACAAGCAAATGGGCAGGCCGAGGCTTCCAACAAAATTCTCACCAAAATTCTCATGAAAGTGGTTAGTGACATAGGCAGGGATTGGCACATTCACATTCCCTTCGCTTTGTGGGCTTACCGCACTAGCATCTGAACCTCTACGGGTGCTACTCCTTTTTCTCTCGTGTACAGAACAGAGGCTGTCTTACCTCTTGAAGTACAGATCCCGTCTCTCCGCATTTCTCTACATGATATCCTTTCCAACGATGACTTTCATCAAGATCGCTTAGCTCAACTTGAGTTACTTGACGAACACCGTCTTGCTGCCCTTAATCATCTCCATGTTTATCAACGTCGCATCAAACACACCTATGACAAAAATCTGCGAGAACGAGATTTCAACATCGGAGACCTCATCCTCAAAGAGAATCAACACGTGACCAATATGGAGCGAAGTAAACAAGGCAAGTTTGCTCCTAATTGGCTCAGACCTTTTATTATCACGCACAAGTATGGATCAGGGACTTACCGTCTGTCTTCTCTTGATGGACGCCCAGAACCTGAGCCTCTTAATGCGTTGCATCTGCGACCGTTCTATTGCTAGTCGAGTACTCGTCCACTTGACACTTAACTTGAGCTCGTCCCTTGAGCAATCCTCGTCCTCTTAATCCTACTTCCTTTCAACCCTATTCCTCTTAACAATTCCTATAACCCTTTTATGCGGTATGGATGCTTTGTCCTCATAAAAGGGAGTCCTTGACCTTCTATAATCTTGTCCATGACTCACATTTCTGTCAAAACAAATCAAGATGTCAAAACATATCCATGGTCACTATATCTATATCAAAATCAAACAAGCAGACTGCTCCCTCGAAGGATAGCTGTACTATCATTGCTATAATAAATAGACTGCTCCCTCGAAGGACAGCTATTCAAAAGCCTTTATATTAAACAAAAATCTAGAGCACTCCCTCGAAGGATGGCTATGACTAATCTGGCAATAAATAGCATTATTTTAGAAGCTTCCCACATTGATCAGCTTCACAACCTGACCACTACATCAAAAGACATCTCTACGTAGGCTTCCCGCATCGATCAGCCTGCACCAAAAAAAAAAAAAAAAAAAAAAAAAAATAATAATATATTGAAAAAGTCATGGACTTGACTTATAGTTGTCTCAGGGTTTCCTATAAAAAGGGGCATCATTATCTTTGCTCTTAAAACGGGTTACCCTTCTTCCTCCTCCTATCACCTGCTTAAGGGACTTCGAGCTCACTTTAATGTCTAAGTGATTCGATTACCGCTCTAACATAACCACGGTCAACGACGTCACGCATGAATGGGGCTCTTGGTTCTCATAACCCCTATCTATGCTATCTTTTTGGTCCTTGTCAATGAAAGAGCAATATGCTTTTCACTTCTTCTACACTTTGGTCACATTTACCTTCATCACTTGTCAATCGACTCAACTCAACTCTCTTTTCAAACCATCAACCTGACCTAGCCTATTCACCTTAGTTTCTATGGGCACCAATACACATGGAAACTATCGACCTGCCACAATTTATGTTCAGCATAAACCAATACTTGCTGAAGCATAAATAGACCTCAATTCATTTTTAGCATACATCCATCACGAATATGGAATATTGCTAGGGATGAAAAACCCCTCAACCAATGTTGCAGAATACACCATTTGGAAAAGACTGCAACATCTTTTTTTCCTCATCATTTCATCCAATCATCGACCAATCTATCAACCATTTTAATCACCTGTCTACCACTCAGACGCTTGGTCTGAACTACATTGGTCTGAGGCCCTATCACCAGGGCTATGTAGGCAGCACTCAGATGACACGCCTGTCTTCTGAGGTTAGCTCGACCATTCTCGTTTGTTCGTCTCTCTGATGGACAAACCTTCTTTCTTTCTTTTAACCTTAATCCTGTCCTTGACCATGACCCATTTTATCCCTTTGACCTTCTCTCCCTTTTAGGGAGAACTACATTGGCCTGAGGCCCTATCACCAGGGCTATGTAGGCGGCACTCAGTTGACTTGGGGTCTTCTGGGGTTAGCTCAGCCACATTCTTTCGTCCATTCCTCCCCTCAACCACCAACCATTGGAGATCATACCTATCTCCGCTGACCTCGACTACTTCCAAGACATTGTTGCCTTAGTTGTTTTTGCATGTATGCTACCTCATGACTGGTTAGCAGAATTGTGCGCAGACCTTTTTTGGACCCTCACAAGTATAGGATCACAAACCGGTTGATCCGCACTACTTGTGGCTTTTTCATGTTTTTAGGAGCACTTCCTGAGCCCGAGATACCTAGAACACGACGACCATTTGGAGCTTCAGCTTAAATCGAGTGACCCGATCAGCAGATGACTAAATGCTAGGGCCCGATTACTTCGATTTTGGCACTCCTCGACCCTTGACCTGCGACACTTTTGACCTGACCATCTCGTGCAGTGGTATGCGTGCAATCACGACTTTTGCAGCGTTCACCCTCACCCCTTTTTCATCCACTCTTTGTCAAATCAGCATCCGATTCTCGGTTCCCTTCCCTCGACTCCTGCTTTGAGGGGGAATACCTTATCCTTAATTGGGGCAACCTATCCGTTTCCTATTTTTGTCTTGCAGTTCATTCGAACAACCAACAAGACGAAATCAACCTTATCCCTCACCTGGGGCACTCACTCCTATTTTTGTCTTGTAGTTCGTCAGAACAACCAACAAGACAAAAAAGGGCAAATGTAGACACTGAAATCGTGTCGACTCCCCTGGTCATTCTTCGTCTTATTCTTCTTCACCTATTTAACCCTTGTCGATCACTTGTCCTACCAACCTTGACCCTGGTAGCATGTAACAATGAGCAGAGGACTAAAGCTAGACTCCATCCCCATTGTACATCTGCCGACGACGGTCTTTACCCGGCCGATGTCGGTCACTTATCGGCCGACGTCGGTAATCCTACCGACGTCGGTCGCCATCCCGTTATCCGTTATCAGTTACCATTCGGTTCCCGATCGGTTTTTCGAAACGGTTATCGAACCGTCTCTCGAAATCGTCCCGAGGCCTTCATTCAATCTCCCCCCCCCCCCGATCAGTCACACACAGGCTCCCATTTTTTCTAACATCTACAGGCTCTCCAGCGTTCGAACTCCAGCATCCATCAACTCCAGCATCCACCAACTCCAGCGTTCGTTCTTCCAGCACTGCACGAGAACTTCGACTATGGCTTCAATCACAACTTCTCACAGGTAAGTATCTTCTGTGTTTTATTTCATTTTCTTTTCTGATTATTTATTCCCTATTTCTGCCATCCCGAAGCTTCAAACCCCCAGACTCGACCAAAAACCCCATCCCGACTCTGTCTAAAATCTTGTCCCGACCCTGTCAAGACCTTCTGCAAACTTTCCCAGACCTCTGTTCAGAACCTGCCCCGACCGACGCCGGTCACTACCCCGACCGACGATGGCACCTTAACCGACATCGGCACCTTCCCAGACCGACGCCGGCACCACAGAGACCGACGCCGGTGACTGTGCAGAACAGTGCTGCTTATCAGGTATGCATTTTTATTTTCTGTCATTTACTTCTGTCATTTCATCTTTTTATCTACTTTCGTCCAATATTACGCTTTTCATCAGTGGGTTGATATCCTTTTAGGGAGTCTTCGTACTTCCGGGATCGGGCGTTTTCCTGACAACCCACCATATCTTTGACTAACATCTTTCCGTGTTTTAGTCTCTTTTTCGCAGGTGTCATTCCTCCACAGCCAAAGAGGAGAATCTTCCAACATCTGATTTCGGTGCGCATAACTTTATCAGGTACTTCTAACCTTACCATTTTCTTTCAGTTTCTTATTTCTTCTTTGAATGTAGAAAGCAATTTTGCATAGAAACAATAAGTATATACCTATCTTGGTAGTGAAATCTCTTGATAGACATAGCTCAAATACTGGTGGGATGTCTATCACTACAAATTCCTAGATGATCACGATATTGGGGTATGATTAAAATATTAGAGGAATAACTCTAATAATACATATGGTTTGAACCTTATTCCCATCTAAATTCATCACCCCTTTATTCAAAGGTTCATACTGAAGTTGTAGTGCATCCATAATCTATTTGGGCATCACTGTGGTGTTGGGGCTAGAGTCGATCATAAAATTGTGTAGTAGTTTATTCCCCATAATGAGGGTTAAATAGAATAGCTTCAATTTTGTTTTACTTACCCCCATCTATGATTTTATTAACATTGATAGCATATGGGTGGTACAATATTATTGGCTTACTTCCCATTATTTTGTGTTGGCTCCGTAGTCGAGTGAGTTTGTGCAAGTTTTTATCAATCTTCCAATGCTTCTTGAATAAAACATTTTTGCCTTAGGATAGATAGAACATCCCAAAGGAAGACATTGGTTAGAGCCTTCTTTAGCTAATCTACTAAATTAAATCACCCTTGTGGTTGGACCTCAGGGTCCTTTAGCTTATTTTGTGTTGTTTCATTTCATCTTTGATATGCCAAAGGTGGTGGTTAGGGCCCATGACTTTTTCAAAAGCCACTTTAGGCCTTGTAAAAGCTTCTTGGGTCTCACCTAGTCTCTTCTTAAATTAGGTGAAGTAGTTTTATTGGACTCCAAAGGCCTTTAGAAAGGGGATCCCACTTACATAAATTGTATCTTTGCCCTATACCCAAGAGAAAAGTGCATGTTCTAAGGCTATTTACTCTTCTTGTTCTAACAACATTTCTTGCATCTATGCCATTAAGATAGAATTTTTAACCCCTAAGGATTGGTACCCATAGGAAGATGAATTAGGCACATTTCTTTACCTTCATTTCTCAACAAATTTTTACTACAAGTTGCCTCTTGGGAAGTTTCAAGGTGTATGCGCATCATTACATGGGAAGCACCATGAATTATAATCACCTACCAATTTTTTGGCTAGTGACTAATTCTCTATTTGAATTTGGTATGACCATTTACAAAGGATTAAGGACTAGGATAATCTAGTTTATGTGTTACACCTGGTGATTTAACACCTAAGGATATTAGTCCCTGATGATTTGGTCTTTACCTTTATTGGTACTGGTTCGACTAGTATGACACTCTTTTTTCCTAGTAGTTTTGAAAATGAGATTACAGGGGCATAACTTGCTACCTTTTAAGATTTATGATCTCATTAGAGAAGTTTTACAAGATAATCTTCATGCCATTCATCTCTGTATCTAGTGAGGATAAAGAGGTAATGTTCTCTTGAGTAGGTAGATATACATACATGGAAGGTATCTCTTGTGAGGTGCTTGGTACCTCCTCTTGTGATAGCATCAACATTTTTAGGAACATTGGCATCAGTGATCAAGGGGGAAGCTTCCTAGAAACAATTAGATTATTCTCCACTCTAATTGCTAGTTCATAGGTGTCCAACAATTTTTGTCCTCTAGGGGACTAAATTATAACCAATATTTTGAGTTAAATTCCTTGAGGTAGAAGACAATGGCCATACCTATGAGCGATTGAGCTACCACCAAGATTCTTTGCCAGGTCTTATCAAACCTAGTATTGAAATCTATAATAGCCTCCTATAAATCTCTCTTTATAGTGATTTGTTGTTGTAGGAGAGACGACTAGTCTACTTTCTCATTGAATTTTTTGAATAATATATTGCCCAAGTCATCCCAGGTGGTAATGGAGTTAGGTGGTAAAGGCTAGTACCAGTCAAGAGCTCATCGCTTGAAAGAGGTGGCTAGTAGCCTCAAGGCCATATTTTTCTATGTGACATAGTGCATAATATAAACATTGGTGACATCTTGAAAATGTTCTGCTACACTTTTGAAATCTTCTTCTATTAATTTAGGGAGTGCTTTTAAGGCATTAGTAAGAATAAGATCCCATATAGCTAGGGATACTAGAGGGATGAGTGGGATACCACTATTCCATGCTATGAAGTTCTTTGGTGGTCCTAAGATCACTATTTTTTATGGTTATTATGTTACACTTAACTTTGTGATATTTTGGTGAGTTAAAACTACCAAAGGTGGTGATAACAAGCCTATATTCTTCACTATTTATGGCCTCATAATAGGCCTTTGACACATAAACTCTAACTTCTAATAAAATGATTATGGGTTTGAGTCCTATGAATACCACCATAAAATAAGAAACTATTGATGCCTAAAACCCTTGCTTCAGGAGAACAACCTTATAAGGGTAGCTTTATAGATGGGGGACTCAAATGTAGCCTATAAAGCAACCTCTAATATTTTGGAAGCCAAATATTCAAACTAATTGGGGATAAAAGGGGGAAGGGATTAATGTAAATAAACTGAAACAATATAAGGGGATGTACCAATAGTTTAATGTATCTAACTACTATTGCATAAAATAGATTGATCTCCTTCAAATATCACAGACTATTAAAGGAACACATGCATGAATTAAAGTCTGTAATCATAAAAAAGAATAAATACTATAGAAGCATGGAAAAGAAATAATAGATAGTAATATATTTCCACTCAATTTGTCACATAACACTATATCCTCTTCATTTTTAGGTAGAAAACACCATATAAAAGGCCAAAGTATAGTATACAGTATAATCCTTCCTATGAGGGGCACTTGCTAAGGTCTTAGAATGAAAAACAAAAATTATTATTACTTCTATTCTAGAACTAACTATTATAATGGCTACTCTAGTAGTAAATGATTATCTAAAATTTCTATCCCTTTACAAAAGAAAATAGTTCTACTTATATAGGTGTAGTGGTCTCTCGAGGAAGTGACACCTAGAACCAGGTACTTGCTCTCATGATGAGGCCATTGCAACTAATTGAGGGACTCCAACTCATGAGTGTAGTTAGTCTTTAGAAACATGGATATGACATAGTTGTAATGACTTATGATACCTATGACACTTAGAATAAGCGTGGTGGTAACATGTGTCCACCTACAAGATTACCTCTAGAATGCTTATTAGAAATAGGGGGCCAATATTCTCATCTAATGGCACTACTTGAAGGTCTGATAGGAAAAAATTCACCTTAGACAAGCACCATGATGCCATGTAGAAGGCTTGATTCCTTATTATTATAACCACATGGTGGGCCCCATTCCTAACCTTATCAGCCAATCATGCAATCTAGAGCCCTAAAAAAATAAACCTTTTCTCCTGAGGAGTATAATGGTACCACATGGTGAGCTTCACTTCCAACTTTAAATACATAGTGGGCCACACCCATTAATCTACTCGTTAGTGCCATTCTTTGAAATTTTGACAAAAATAAACCTCCCTTGGGTGAGTGTCAGGATGTCATGTGGAGGGCTAGTGATTATCCTAGGGAAGTTGAGAACTTATTTGAGTTTAAAAAGCACCATGATGCCACATGGAAGCTATGAGAAGACATTGAGACTTAGCCAAAAATAGAGAAAGGGACCCCAAGAAAAAGAGGGGTCTAAAACACAAACTCTAAACTCACCAATCTCATCCATGATAAAATCTAACTACTCCAAAACTCCCAAATGTGGATAATGATCCATAGGCTTTAATCAACATATTTATTCATTCCAATTGAACATTTATCTCTTAAATGTAATTTTCCCCCATGTATTCCTTACTTAGGAGTAACTATAGCCCACTTTTTCCCTTGGGATTACTATTTTGTATTTATTCCTATTTCCTCCATGCTTCCTCCTCCATCTTCCATACCATTACATGTGGCACCTCCATTCTTGTCTCCTCCACCCATGCCTCCACCTTCCACCTCAACTACCACCACCCCTCCTATATCATCTTTCACTACCTTGAGAACATTGAATAAGAAATTTTGGGTGGCCCTATAGAAGTATCAAGTGCACAAAGAACAAAAATGGTCTATTATGAAAACCCAAATATTTAGTTACAATTAATATGGTGATGACCTAGACCTTCACATAAGATGGATATCTTGTTGCCTAGAGAATAGATTAGGATCTATAATCTCTCACACATAAGAGGACCACTAAAAGGGAAGGTAAGATTGTAGAATACCTAGTTTTAGTGATCAAGGCCACCAATGAGCTCACTATTATTTTAGAGGACCTTAGGGACCAAGTCGGGACCCTGAAGACCTAGATGAGAAGTTCATTCCTTATTGTCCTGATTAACAAAGTTGAGGATGCTTTGTATAGTTGTTTTCTTTCATCAAGAAGGTGAATGAAACTCTCTCAAAGAGAAATGTGATATTAAAAAGAGCAAAAAAAACCTAGAAAGGATCATCTGAATGGGCAAAAAGTGCATGAATATGGTGGTGTTCATCATTAAGGTAATGATCACAAATCTCACTCTCATGCTTCTCACTGATTTGAACTTGTATCAAACATTCATTAGGAGGATCAGGACCTCATTATAATGTTGGATTAAGGATAGCTAGGAAACCATTGGTCCCTTTGGAGAATAGTTAGGACCAAATCCTTGTATAATTCAGAGAGGTAAACATCATAGTCCTCTTCCACTCAGATGACATTGTTCTTAACTTTAGTGAATTTGGGGTCCACCTCAGCCACTTAAAATAAATAATGAATATGAAGGTGGAAATAGGCAATATAGATGGATGTAAGTCTATCCTAGATATTTCCATGTAGTCAACTAGAAGTATCAACTAGGTTGATGAGGTGAAAGTCTCATCAAAGTCCCCTCTCAAGGTTCATGATAGGCTACCGACTCAAGTAGATGTGATCTTCCAAGAGCCACTTGTCAATTTACCTAATCTATACCAAGAGGGAGAATTAGTGGTTCAATCCTTGATAACTCATTAAAATGCCTCAAATTAGTTAGTATTTGGTCCCCCATTGATCTCAAATTTAATATCTTGGTGGTCCCATTTAGGTGTGTGCTATCAAACTTTGGGTTTGTTTCTTTCTTCCTTGGATTTTTTGGGATTGAAATTGTAATCATTGGTTTGTTATAAGTGTTTGGGCCATGATGTCTAGGAGTGAGACTTTGTGTTATTTGGAGATATGCCCCATCTCTTTTCCTTTATATTTTATTGTGCATATCTTTGTTATGGTCTTCATTTTGTAATCTAATACTTTGAATATTAATGCAAGTCTTTGTTTTTATGCTTATAGGGTTTTTCATTTCATGAATCTCTTTTAAACTCCTATGGTTTAATAATAATGTTAATGTTAAATGAATTAAACATGTGTTTTCTATAGGTGTATGAATTAATTATAATTATCCTTGAGATATTCTAATTTATTTCTTGAATTATTTCCACTTTATTATAAACCCTTATAGGTCGAGGTGTGATTAGAAACATATCTCTTATGTGTTTACTTATAGAAAGAATTCTAGGAATTGAGCATTCACTACTTTATTTTGATTCCCTCCCTTATGTGGCTAAAGTATGAGCTCCTATGAAACTTGACATACAATGGTAAAATTGTAATTGGGCACATCCTTAATTCTCAAGCATTGATGTTTTTATTTGATCCAAAGAACTTCCTTTTTTGCCTTACCATTCCATTTATTTGATGTTTATTTTTTATTTGTAACTCTTTACCCTATTTTAAAAATTGTGAAGTGAAGTGTAAGGGGATAAATTAATTGAATTATAATAAATAATGTGAAGAGGTTTTGTATCAAGTGGGAAATATAAATTGAATATCTGATGGTAGCACTACATATCTTGGAGATCTATTTCAAATAGGCTATTTCATGGACCCCAATACCTATAACCTGCGCCCTTGATTATTTCATAATTAGTAGTAAAATGAGAGGATGAAACTACATTATTATCTCCTAAACTTCATCTAGTTTACTTTCCTCAGTAAGTGTAATTGAGAGCACCAAATGCTGGGCAAAACAAAAATTCCTTCAGTGAAATTTTTGTGATACATAAAAGCTTTAGAAAGCATGTGACTAGTTTGAATTTGAGAATTGATTATTGGGATAAATCTATTAGATTGGGATAATAACACATTACATGACTATGTATAGTAGAGTGTTGTTATCTTTGTAAAGTTTTTGGGTCTGAGACAATATCACCAACTACAACTACATATGGGTATGAAAATCTATATGTTCTGATACTCAATCAAGTAAACTTGTGAATCATTTTTGATATAAATGGATAGAGAGAAATATTATATATACTAATCATAAATAAATTGATGTAAATGAACTACACATATTATGCATATGTCTTGATATTTTAATTTTATGTAATATTTGATCTTTTTATATTTTTTGAATATATGAAAATTTAAGATCTAAGTACCAAACAATGCATCTAAGGAATGTGGATAATTGAATGGTGGATCTGGTGTAAGGCATTTGAGTTCTAGATATTGAATCTTTTTAAAATCATATAGATCATCATCACTATGATCATCATACACTCATGCTCTATAAATTTAGCCTTGTCTTTTACATTTTTTTGAATCTTGTGCATGTGTATAACATGTTTCTCTAATATGTGAGAATCATCATGGGCAATTTTTGGATAAATAAGTTTTGAGCCTTGTTTAATATTTCTAATCTGAAATTTTCATCTATACCATCATAAATAATATGAATTGTACTGTCCTAAAATTTTAATGTAAGACATTGTTGTAGCCTATCAATTGCAACTTCCATTTTATGAAACCATTGTTGACCAAATGTAACACTTATCTAAGTTCATATTTTCATAAAAAAAACTTAGTATGTCAAGAACTTTGGGACCACATGGAATCAATATTGTAAAATTTCATATCGAATCTTGGAAATATATAGCTTTTTGTAATTCATCTTGACCTTGACCCATGTGCCAAATAAATGCAAGTGTATATACATTTTTCTCTCTATCTTCATCTATTTTCACAAGCTATCTATATTCATTCTCAATAAAATCCTAAATATTCAAAGGATTCCTTTTAGAAACCTTATAGTTTCTATGCATTTGACCTAAATATTGATCCCTAATAGGTTGTAGTATGGACTATATAATTTGAATAGTGTCTTTATCTTTATATTTATTATTTTTTTGTTGTAATATTTAACAAATATTAGTAGTGTGCCCTATTATTGTATGAAAATGACAAAATATGTTTCCCTCTTGATTTGATAATTTACTAGTAGATACATGCATTAATGTTGGAAAAGTAATTCATTCCCTATCAACTAACATCTGAGACATAACATGTGGTCTATCATGTGCATTATTAGCTTGGATTCTAATAACTTGTTCTATATCCATGATCTCCACATAATTTACTGAATCTATGAATGGTGATCTATTCATACCTATAATACATTGATATATGTATTATGTCTCCTATTCTCTAGCAATTCTAGATTTAACAAAAAATATTAGTCCATGGTATACCTGATAAAATAGTATATTGTGTAGTAGCTATATTACAACATTCTTTTATCAACATATGAAATCATTATTTTTCCTTTATTTTCGTTCACTAGAATGATTTCCTTTGAATCATATCTATATTCACCTACGCCAACTGGTGTAAAATTAAAACCACATACATAATCATCAATATTCATTTATATTACATTTGTATCATCATCATAATTAATATCAGAATCATCATCAATGTATTTAATAGATATGAAATTTGGGTATTTTAAATTGACTAATAAAGGTAATTCATATACATGTTCCTCTTGTTCCACCTTAAGGTTGTTATTTTGAAACATTATAGATGGAAAATTTTGTTCACTTTTAATAGATTCACCAACCTCACATGTATGCATTTGTTCTATAGGTATGATATCTAATGGTGACACTAAGGTAGGTTAAGGTGCCTTTAATCATGATTGATTCTTAATAGTAATTTTGTAATCTTACAATATTTTAATGGTTAATTATCAATAATACATGTATACAAGTATCCATCATGTATAAATTTGAAACATCAATGTAAATTAGAAGGTATAACTTGAATTTCATATATCCATGGCTTGCCCAATAATAAATTATAGTTCAAATGATTATGAATTGCTTGAAACTATGTAGATAATATTTTGGGTCCTACCTTAATATCTAAAGTGATAGAACCTAAATCTTGGCAAGGCACATTATCAAATACTTTTATATTTTTAATGTCTGTTAAAGAGAATCCATGTTAATGCCCATTGTATATAATAATTTAATAATTAAAATATTCAAACTTGAGCCATTATCTATCAAAACCCTTTTTACCACTGTAATTTTGATTTGAACTTATATAAACAAATGGAGATTCTAATCAATAATATCCTAAGTAGAAAAAACATCATTTTCAAGAGATATAACATCCTCAATATCCTTAAAATTATTCAAAACATATGTAAAATAAGAAGGCTCTGTGTCACAAGGCATAGGTTTATAATTTAATGCTAAATATAAAATATCCTCAAAATAGTAGCTTTTTGAAGTAATTCCAACACAAAATCTTAGCTGGTGTATTCCTTAATTGATTAATAATATCATACCATTTAGATTTATTAATTAGTCTCACTAGATTGGGTTAGGGATGGGGAGTATTTACTTGAGTTTGTTCCTTTTGTCTTATCTAATAAGGAACCCCACCTCATCTAGTGAATTTTTTTTTGATTATTAGATCTATTATAAGCCTAGGGTGAATAGTAGAGGTAGGATAAGAGCTAAAATAGTTGTGAGGTCTATGGGTAGGGGAAACAAAAGGAACCATATGATCCCTCTAATATCTAGTAGTAATAGGTGGCAACTCAAACTGAGCCATGTAATAATAAATATCATAGAACTATTCATTATTAAACTCTTGATTGATATGGAATTTTATCTTTGCCACTAAATTATGCATTCATGGACTTGCATATAAGTGAAATATTTCATGTGTTATAGGGAGCAATTTAATTAATACCAAGAATCTTTAAACCAGAAAATAATTGATAGATTTAATTATTATGGTCATGATTAGTATCAAAATTATAAAATATAAAATCTAAAATCATGATAGGATACTAAAATAGTTGGAAGGGAACCCTAGGGTAAGATAGGATTTTTAAATATTCAATTAGTAAATCAAATTCACCAATATGTTTTATCAAAATTGGGATATAAGGGAATAACTCTAATCTAATTTAGGCAAACTTCTATATAAAATTATAATGTATAAAATAAACATAGTTTAAGCATTTCTAATTTGGAACTTATTATTATTATAAATATGATAAAAGGGGAAAATGCATAAAAAAATTACTTGTACTTAGGTATGCATTACTTAGACAAATATTGGGTGATTGACTATGTGACTGTGATAATAAAGTGAATCAAGAATAGTACTTTGTTAGATCTCTAGATGAAGACACATTATCTAGATCAGGTAGTGTCATATTGTAGTCTATAGGGCATGTCGATGTTTGGTAGGTTTTTCCCCTCTATGTAAATTTGGGTTTATGCATGATCACATGTTGGTAATATGTATATTTTCTTTGTTGTTCAATCTATCATTCAATCCATTGTATACCTTATTCTTCACTTAGAACCCTAGCTTAATAAATAATGGGGAATAAATAGAATAAAATGGAAAAATTATGTTAGTGGATAAATTTTTGCTTAACATCAACACCCCTTCTGTTGAGTGTTGCCTACATACCAATACTTCAAAGAGGTATCGAACTCCATGTAGTTATCTCATGCTACAATGTTGTGTGTGAAATATTGGTGTAATGTTGTATGTTGGTGTAATCATGGTGTAATTATGCGCTTAACTAGTGACCTATGACCTTAAATGTGTATGCATATTTAGCTTAGGAATAATTGGACTTTTTAAACTTATATCTGGGAGAAATTGGTTATTTTATCTCAATGTCTAGTTATAATAATTCTAGTGTTTGTAATATAGAAGCCTCTTGCCATCTAGTGAATAAATGAATATAAAATATGCCTTTATAGTGGTATTTTGGAAAAATCTTTGGATAGAACTTGTGAAATGTGTGGTATGACCTATTAGGTGAATTTTAGTTTGATAAATTAGTCATTATTTGGTGGGAGGATGTGATTGGTGGATTCAAATTCTATAGACAAGAGATATAGTCCTAAAGGAGTGGCCTTGTCTGAAGAGCAAAAATAACTAAACTAAAAGTGTAGATCAATCTAATAGTGGGTTTAGGTTTCTTAGAATGAAGATTAAGAGTATTATGTATCATAATTTATTAAGACAAGCATTATCCCATAAAAGTATAAAAATAACAATTTAGAGCCCTTAAATTATGTATTACTTAAGTGTGTATGAGATGATGGTCAAAAGTACATTATTCTAGCATTAAATGTTAATTTTAATTACTAAACATGCAGGTGTATTTAATCCCATGTGAATGTCTCTTTTATATTTTAATACCCAAATTTGGTAAAGCCTTGTTTCATAACACTTTTAAGCAACTTTGTGTGTATGTCTCAAACCATGAACTGAGTACTTAGTGGCACATTTATTTTTATCTTTTGATTATATTATGAATCTTATTTGGATTTATGACACCCTTATCCTACCATGAAAAACTTCAAAAGACATATTACAAACAACCATGGACTTCCTTATCACCCTATATTATTTTAAGCCTTGGGTTAGTTCCAACATTTACATTCAATATCAACTGTCAATACTGCATAAATAGAAAAAATGACCCAAGTCTAATTTTTTATTTATTTTAGGTAAATTTAATTTTATGACTATTGTTTAGTTGATACTAAGAATAAATATCAAAACTAACCTAGGACCCCTTTTAGTTTATTTTGGGTACATTTCATTATATGACCATTATTTTGGTACATTTTATCTTCTTCAATTAGCTTTCGGTGCCACTAGGTATTTAATTCAATGTTATTTACACACACACACACACACACACACACACACACACACACACACACACACACACACACACACACACACACACACACACACACACACACACACACACACACACACACACACACACACACACACACACACACACACACACACACACAAACACACACACACACACACACAAATTTAATATTGACTAATTAATTTATAGACAAGATTTCATATTGCACCTAAAGAATTGTTATAGCTAAATCTCAAGTTCACAAGGGTTGATTCATATTTGAATGTTTTTACCAAGGAATAATTAGGATAAAGAGCATCTAGGCTTGCATAAAAAGTTAAACACATATACAAAAAGATAAATACATTAAAATTTGAGTCTTATTTAAATTATTAGAAATTTAGTGTAGTGTTTTATATATCAAATGGGTTTGACCAAGGTTAGTCCAAATCAACCCTTTTTCCTGTCAGCCTGTGCCCCCTTCTCCCCCCTGACAATTTGATATTAGTTCATTTGTGCAAAATTAGGGTTTAAAGATGCAAATGCTTCCACATGATTTTTAAAATGGATACAAGTAGAAATAGATATTACAAACACAATCTAATTACTTCAAAAGGAAATGGTCACTCAATGTGTAGAGGGTTAGTTCTAACTACTACATTTACTAATGACTATCACTATTAACCATATTCATTGGAACTAACCATAATAATACATGCAAAGGCTAATCATATGGAGATCAATGATATAGTCTTGAGGTGTGGAATTTAAATAATCAAAATTTAGATCTATGAGGACAATAAGATAATAATTTTTTGACCTTGTGTAGTATATTCATTATTATATTTAGTATGTGTATTTTTTTATAATGTGTAAATCAAAATTAAGGTAATATTATAGTTATTTGTATCTTATTAAGGTAAAAAATATCCTTCTCCTTACTTTAGAATCCTAGTTTTGTACTACAGGGAAACTATAAAATAGGGATAATAGGTGAAATGGATGGGTTTAGATAAATTTACACACTCCCTATGACTAATTATTTCTTATGTATCTAATAATACAAAGAGTGAAGTCAAACTAAATGAAGCTCTCCCACCTAACTATGTGTAATCATGTGTAATACTAATATAGTGTAATCCTATGTGTGTCTTTAAGAACTTGAAAACTTGTACCTTGAACTTGAAAATGGTATTTAAAACTAGCTCAAGGTTTCCTCCTTTGAGGGATTTCATATTTGTAAACTCTAAGGTAGTTCCTCTCAATGTGAAATGTATTTCTAGTGATAGATATGAATATGATTGGGCTTGATATATTTATATATCCTACTCTTTGGATAATTTCATCTAAATAAACATGCAAAGTGTACAAAATGACCCATATAAACATATTAAAATTGGGAAATAAAAACTCTTGATTATTAAAAATACTTAGAATTTAAACCTTATTAATACACATAATCAATTTATTAATAGAGTGGATTAGTTATCATCTAATTAAATATGAAATATATGTATGGAAAATTATTCAAGCATGAAAACTAAAATATCCAAAGGATGATTAATTTGTTGTAGATAATTTTCAAAAGAAAAGTTTGACGTTTCTCCAAATGGAACAATATGGATCCTAGAGAAAAACCTTTAGTTATTCAAGTGTTAAGATAAGTTAAGGATATGCTTATAACATTGTTAATCTAATTTTAAATGTGAAAAATGTTTATGGAGGCATGTGTGTGTGTGTGTGTGTGTGTGTGTGTGTGTGTGTGTGTGTGTGTGTGTGTGTGTGTGTGTGTGTGTGTGTGTGTGTGTGTGTGTGTGTGTGTGTGTGTGTGTGTGTGTGTGTGTGTGTGTGTGTGTGTGTGTGTGTGTGTGTGTGTGTGTGTGTGTGTGTGTGTGTGTGTGTGTGTGAGTGTGTGTGTGTGTGTGTGTGATGGACACATTATTATATTCCCTTTTTTTAATTTATTTTTGGTTTGATGTGAACCTAATAGAATAAAACTAATAGAATATTCAAATTTCTTAATATGTACAATAACCAAATAAATAAAAGTATAAATAACATAGTATAATAATTTTTTATTTATGAAAAATGCTAGAGAAACTAAGTATTTAACTAATTTTAGGTTTAACAAGTTTATTTAGGATATAGTCATCAATAATATTCATAATATAGCATGTAAGTGCTTAGATATGGAAACAAGGTTTCTAGGTGATTGTAGACAAGTTTATGTTTTATGGATGCTTGCATAGTCAGGAATCATCTAATAAGGTATGGAACTATCCTACATGCTTGTGCCAATAGGTAGTAGTTATAATTATTTCAACTACATATAATAATGTTTCACATTCATGCATATGTATTTGATCATATGTGAATGTTTCTATTATATTTTAGATACTCAATTTTGGTACAAGCTTTATTTCATAACCTTTTAAGCAAATTTACTTTTGTAGGTCTCAAACCATGAATGAAAAACTTAGTAAAAAATTTATTTTGATTTATTATCTCACTAATTTTATTTCTTTATGTGGCATCCTTATGACACCACGATCAACTTCACATGACATAATACAAAGATCCCTAGCCCTCCTTGTCATTTTAGATTATTTTAAGCTTTGGGTAAGTTCTAAAATTTACGATCAGTATCAATTTTCAATATTGACCAAAAATAGTGGAATTGACCTAGGGCCCCTTTTAATCTCTATTCATCACATTTCATTTTATCAACATTATTTAGTTGATACTGACCATAAATTCCAGTAACTAACCCAGGACCCATTTTAATTTATTTTTGGCACATTTTATTTTATGACCATTATTTAGGCATGTCTTATCTTATTTTATCAGCTTTTGGTTCCCCTAGGTCTTAAACTCAAAATTAGAGACTCATATATTATATAAAACTACTATTAAGTATTTTCAAATAAGGACATTACATTCTCAAAAGCTAAACAAGATTTCATATTGCACTTGAGGAATTGTTAGAGCTAAATATCAAGTTCATAAGGGTAGATTCATATATGTATGTTTATACCAAGGAAAAAATAAAAGAAAGAG
This sequence comes from Torreya grandis, assembly GCA_037957365.1. Classification (NCBI taxonomy): domain Eukaryota; kingdom Viridiplantae; phylum Streptophyta; class Pinopsida; order Cupressales; family Taxaceae; genus Torreya; species Torreya grandis. Next base: position 1,437,582 of record JARHVA010001992.1, on the reverse strand, counting down.
AATATATTATTTCATTTATAATTACACACATGTATTAAATGGAAAAATACATTCAAATTTGAGACCTCTTTAGAGTATTAGAAATGTGGTGCAATGCTTGTTATATCAAAAGGGATTGACCAAGGTAGGTATAACTCGACCCTTTCACCCTATTGGAAGAAAAATGACTGTGAGGGGGGTGAGTCAATTTCTTAAAAAATTTATTTAAATTCCTCCTTAGAATACATGAACCATCACATCAACATATAGATCAAATAATGCATAAGCAATCTACCATACAAGCATGAAACAATATTACATAAGACAACACATCATATATGTGGGAAACCATAAAAGGGAATAAAATACATTGATACCTAAAAATGAAATACATTCCTATAAGTCAAAATATCACAATTTAGTGAAGCACCAACTCCACATGGATATCCAACGCTAACTAACTAAGCATCAACTCAGCTAGGCTTTAGCAAGAAACAAATTCAAAAGAGGCACCAACCCCCTAGATGACTCAACACCAAGTAAAACACATAAAAAAATTGATAAATTTCATAACATATTGTTTCTTATACAATAAATTATGATCACCTTTTATTTTTTTTTAACTCTTTTCATTGTTTTATCCCTCTCAAACTGTCTTCTAGGCTTCTTCACTCAACTAGGTCTCTTCAAGATATATTAAGTCATATGACCTTGATATTAATATATAGAAACACTATCATATATTCATGAATGATATTTTACACACCTATGATTTTATATAAGACTTCCTTCCATTAAAAAATGTGTTATTTCATTCGCATAACCGTATTCATCTCACATAGGCCTAAAATTGCCTTGTATGTATACAAGCCTCTTGCTCATATCCCTCTTGGTCAGACATACACATTTGATCACTTGGATTACCCTTTAAATAGGTATTATAAAACATTTCATATATGTATCAATCATTAAAATAGGTTTTCCGAAAATTAAAATATCAAAACCTCTTTTAGGCTTTACGGAAACCTAATTCAATTAGATCTTCATTAGTACATGTTACCTTATGTTCTTATTGAAATAATTTACCTTAATTTATGAAAAATATTATCTCATATATTTATAAAATATACCCAAATAAATATCTTATAATGTCCATGACACTTTTTAGTACCAACCCCTTCATGAACACTCCTTGTAGCACTATTCATAATTAGGCCTGTGAACCTACAGAAAGTCTACCAAACAAAACTAAAGAATGTACACAATTTAGTCACATAAACATGAAAATAAATAAAATTAAAATAAACTCCATGATATTAATTACATCACCATGTGATTTATACTTCACAACTTAGGGCAAAAGGACTCAAACACTTCTTTGTAAATAACCCACTTAGAACTGCTAGAACACTCCAAAACCTAGTAATGAACAACTTGATATTCAACACCTGAAAGATAAATTTTCATGACCAATGATAATTTAAAATTATAAACCAATCTTATATACAAAAATCATGAGGTATGATGTCAAATATTGGTCTTGCAAATCAATCTTTTGTCCTCACTACATACAGTCAAACTAGAACTAGACAAGCCATTTTGGTTTTAGCATTTCAACCACTTTCAATGACTATAAAATATTATAAAAATAATTTATAGGACATAAAATTAACAAAAAATAAAACCATATGTATTATATACTTCAAATCAAGGCATTTAGCCTAAAAAATACCTTTATAATTTACTCACTCAGAACTACCAATTTTCCTCAAAGACTGGTCATGGTGACTCAGACCTCCAACATATGTATATACATTTTAAATGAATTATAATGCATGTAGATGATATTATGATACTATTATAAAATTATAAAATATAAATATAACATTTTCAAATGGTAAATATTGGTCTTGTACACCAATCTCATGACCTTATATCTCACTATCTCATCTGAACCAGACACGTCAGCTTGGCAGCAACTTTTTTACCATATTGATTAACCTAAAAAACCTATATCCAACATGAAAATTTTATTTAAATATTTAATAAAATCTATATATTCTTGGTTTCATCATTCTATCATGATAACACATTACTAATCATCTTTTCACTATTGCTTGGGTTTTTCATTGTTTCCACCATTAGTCCTATTAGCGACTAGCTAACTAAGATGACCAATTTAGAAAAATTGAGGGATTAAAAATATATATAAACCTTCATGGACATGAAACATGAGTTTTAATATTCATCCTCAATCCATTTTATTTTTTGGAACAATGCAAGTTTTGATTGTTATAACAAAATCATAAATAAGCATGTATATATGTATTTTCTCTCTCATCTGACTAACTAATACCATTTATAGGTAATTTGGAGATTCAATTATAATATAAAAACATTTAACTAATCATTAAAAACCATCCAAAACACTTTTGAATCATATTTTCAACATCAGGTCACTATTAGAGTTTTAAGAGGGTTTAAACACACTTTCACTATTAATGATTGTTCATAAAGCATAACCCCTCAATCCAAAAACTAATGCCTAGAATTTTGAAATAGGAACATTTCCCATATACCATTAATATCTTAGGTTCCTATTCATAGGTTTGATGAGATGACGAACACAATAAAATCCTTCTTGGGTTGATAACCCTTCATTTTATGTACTCGAGAGGCCTCAAAGCACCTTTTCATGCCTTTTCTTGTAGACCTTGACCTAAAAATATGTGAATAAGATTAAAAAAACTTTAATCACAGTTTTAAATTCTCACCTACTCATACTTTCTTTGGAAACTGAACCTGATACCCCATTAGGTTTACACACACTGTCTTTCTACACCATAGCCTCCATACCTCCTTAGGCCTTGAACTATCCTTCATGCCTTTTTATATGATATCAACACCTAAATTTAATTCTAAAAATCTCTATCTCATTGCATAAAACCTATCTCATTCTTAAACATATCCTTACATCTTTCATATGCCTTGATAATAACTTATGATACCTCATTAGGTCAGGTAGGGTCTAGAACTGGTCTAGTTATAGACTTGGACTGAAGGTCTTACCCCTATAGGATCACCTTAAAACCCACATATATCTACACATATCTCTATACATACATATTTCTCACATGCATTACTTGATCCTAAGATGATTTCAAAGCTCTACACATACATATTCATGCTCACCATGTACATGCTCATGATATGACCATGATTGTTATAAATAGGCTTCTCAAGACACCTTGTACTCAAGAAATAGTAGTAAAACATGATTACCTCAATGATATAAGACAAGAAAACTCTTCAAATATAAATTTCACACCACTACAATAATCTCTTTATAATCAACATGCTCTCATGACCTTATGCAGACCTAGAGCCTTGTAACCATGTTTATATGCTCACTTGACCATCATACCTTTTTATGACACCACTAACAACTTTAAGGTATCCTAGACCTTGACATGAACCAACATAAGAGACATTAGGTTGCCTTAAAATTATCTCTTACCTTAAAATTGTCTCTTTCTTTAAAATTGTCTCTTATCACATGGTTTCTTTGTCACATCAAGCATGCAGGTTCATACCTCGAAGACCACTCACCATGCATCTTCACCATATGCACCTTAACATCAATGACATCAAATTTGACATAAAATAACACTTAGCAATAAATTCCCCTCTTATCATTGATGGAAAACATACTACAACCTAATAATTCTCATCTCCCCTATTTTAGTCTCTCTCCCCCTTTGACATTAATGACAAAGGCCACAAACTGCCATTTAGAATCACACCATTTTACAATAAAAAATTAACACATGAAATATGAATCATTACAAGAACATTCTCCCCCTTATTCCATGAATATTTACTTAAAATGAGCTCAAATATACAAGACTACTTACTTTCCTTTATGCACCTTGATGCCACAGAGATGAATGATATCCATCTTCATTTTTTTGTTCAATATTCATAAACATCCAACTTGTATTCATGATTATGCATATCTTCTCTACACTACCACTTGATCTTGAATCTTATGAATTATGTTATTATCTCTCCCTTTGTCCTTATATCTTATGCTTAACACTTGAGTCATTATGACTCTCAAACCATCCTCAACCTCATGATTCTATAGATATATGAGTGTCTCCATGAAGCTTAATGGAATCACCCATTTTAATAGGGCACTAAAACAACACAAAGTCAAGAGATTCCCATATATCCATGATTTCACAAGATTGAATATCCTTTAGGATCATTTTAGGCTTGATTATTCTATTTGTATTGACCTCTTAATAATCTATGTGGTTAACAATTTGAGCTGATAATGAACATTCCTAACTCAATTTCCCATTTGAAGTATGTTATATCATATAAAATATTCCACTTGGGACTTTGGATTGATCATGACTCACCTTTATTGTCTTTATTTCCACACATTCATTTGTATTATATCTTTCACTCTAGGGGCTTCAAATCTCTTATTTTGACTTGATGGCCTTATAACTCTATTAGGACAGAATCTTGTAATGTGTCCCACATTATGACAATTTTAGAAAACAACCTCATTCATACTTCTTGACTGATGATTCCTTCCATAATACCATGCATATTAATTTTTAGAAAGTCTTATACATTCTCTTACTCTATGACCAAACTGATTGCATGTAAAATAATATTCATTAAATGAATTAGCATACCTCATAACATTAGGCTATCTAATTGGTCTCTTCATGTTGATCTTCTTATCTTCATTAACTTTTTTTGTGACTTGAGTTGTATCCTTTTATTCTTCTTTGAAATCAATGCCTATCTTATCACTTGAAGACTTCTAACTATTCAAGATGTTATCTAGAGCATTAGTACTCTTTTCAAACTTCATAAAGGTATTCAAATTTCTATATGCTTGGTCTAACTTAGCTTTTAAGGATTCTATTTTTGTTCCATACCTGGTGCATTCTTCCTCTTTAGCTTTTAAGATAGTAGTGACTATCTCCATCTGGGATTCGATATGATTCATGATCTCATCATACTCCTTGGATGTGTTACTCAGTCTCTCTTCAAACAAATCAATTTGATCTTCATGGTCCTTAACTAATGATTTGAGCTTGTGATTTTTATTTATTTGTAACTTTAACTCCTCTAGATCACTCAACAATTCTACCTCAAGTTTCACCTCAACCTCTTCTTCATGTGATTTTTAATCATATATAAGTCCTTTCCCTTTTGAGAAACCCTCATTATCTATTTCTATAGACATGAATAAGGCTTCATTTTTGTCATGTTCATGTTTATTTCTATCATCATCACTATCATATGTACCTGTGTCTTCACATTAGATGAGTTAGTATCTTCTTTGGTATAAAACTTCTCTTGTTCTTGAATGACCCTTTCCTACCTTCATACTTCTTGAAATATTTTTTGACTTTGTCAAGATTATAGACCTTCTTATCATCACCATGATGTTCATCATGTTCTTCATCATGCTTAGTCTTATCCTTGTTAAGACACTTAGATGCAAAGTTACCAATCTTATCATAACTTAAACATTTGAAAGGTAACTTACCCTTGTACTTACTAGATCAAAAACTCAATTTCTTAGAAAACATGGCTATCAGTTCATCATCATTAATGGATAAACATAGCTCATCTTTGATCTTCTTGGATTTTTAATTATTCTTATCTTTTAATGTTGCTTCCTTCTTGATATGCCTTCCTTCAGTTTTAACATCTCATAGACAGTCAAGATGTCATAAAGCCCATCCATTTCTAGTTTTTCCAAATCTTACATCTCTTATACTACAAACACCTTAGAATCAAAATTAAGAGTTAGTGATATCAATTCCTTTTGAAAAAAATTAGACTCTAACTTCTCCTAATCCTCTAATTACATTAACCACTTCATCAACCCTCATAGGTAGGATGTAATGGTTTCATCTTTAGACTTTTAAACTATCTCTAGTGGGTCTACATTTTGGCCATATTCACCTTAATGTCTCATTCATAGATAGTATTAAATTTTTCCCATATATCTATTGATAATACATAGAACATCACCTTCACAATATTTTACTTTGATAGGCCACATAGAATGACATTCATTACCTTAGAATTTCTCTCACTTTCCTTCTTGCTTACTACATCAGTTGGTGTTGTAAGAGTGGAGTGTATCCATCCATAACTGACTACCATATGTCATGTCCCATTAACATTATATATGTCCTCATTCTGATGCTCCAAAAATCATAATTAGTCCCTTTGAATAATAGAGCCTTATTGGTAGAAAAACCTCCTTGAACTTAAGTACTAGCCATCCTCGGTTTTAGGATCTCCTTTAAATTGTTAGGCCTAATTTAAAGGACCTTCTCTAATACATAATGTTGGAAGTAAAATGACTAATGGGGTGGGGGGGGGGTGAATTAGTCTCTTAAAAACCATTTCAGTTCCTCCTTCACATACATGAACCATCACATAAACAAATAGATCAGGGGATGTATAATAAATCAACCATACATGCATGAAACAAGATTACACAAGACAACATATCTATATGTGGGAAAAAATCAAGGGGAATGAAACCCACTAATACATACAAATAAAATAAATTAAGATAAGTTAAAACATCACAATTTAGTGAATCACCAACTCCACATGGAGCTCCACCCCAACTAGCTAAGCACCAACTCAGCTAATCTTTAGCAAGCATAAACTTACAAGGAGACACCAACCCCCTAGATGACTCAACACCAAATAAAATACCTAAATTTTTTGATCACATTTGAAACACCTTTTTTCTTATAAAATAGATGGTGATCACCTTATTTATCTCTTCTCACCACTCTATCCCTCTCAAACTGTCTTCTGGGCTTCTTCATTTAGCTAGATCTCTTCAAAACAAATTAGGTCATATAAAATTGATATTCATCTATATACACACTATCATATATTCATTACTGATCATATAAACTCTTTTTATGTTTTATAATACCTTATTATTCCCAATAATGTGTTGTTTCATTTGCATAGCCTTATTCATTTCAAATAGGCCTAAAATTGCCTTGTATTTATACAAGCCTCTTGTTTGTATCCCTCTTGGTCATCCATAAAAAATTGATCACTTGGATTAACTTTTCAATAGGTATTATAACAAATTTTATATATGTATCAATTATTAGAGTAGGTTTTCCACAACTTAAAAGACCAAAACTCCTTTTAAGCTTTAAAGAGACCTAATTCAATTAGGCCTTCATTAGTACATGTTATCTTATATTCTTCTTGCAATAATTTACCTTCATTGATGAAAAATATTATTTCATATATTGATCTAATATACCCCAATAAAAATATTATAAGGTACATAACACTTTTTATTGCCATTCCTTTTATGAACACTCCTTGTAGCACTATTCACAATTAGGCATGTGAACCTACAAAAAGTCTGCCAAACAAAATTAAAGCATGTATAAAATTTAGTCACATAACCATGAAAATAAATCACATGAACAAAAAATACATGACATTAATGACATAACCATGTGATTTATACTTCAAAATTTAGGGTAAAAGGAATCAAACACTTCTCTATAAATGACCCACTTAGAAATGCCAGAACACTCCAAAACCTAGTCATGAACAACTTGATATTAAACACATGAAATAAAACTTCCCATGATCATTTATAATTTAAAAATATCCTTTGAAATCTAGAGACCACTCTCAGATAAAAATTCACAAGGTTTGATGTCAAATATTGGTCTTGCAGATCAATCTTTTATCCTTTATAGTCATATAAAATGTCAAAATTGGTAGCTTGAGTGTGGATTGTGATACCCAACCTATAGGTCCCTATTGAATTCTCTCATGACCCTTATAAACACATTTTTTATTATTCCCAGTCATATTGATATCTCCAAATAAATATTCCATCTCAGCTAGGCAACATTTCCCAAGCCAATCATATCCCCCTAGGTCCTGCACCTATAGGATAGGAGTGCCCAACTTGGACTATAGCACCATACCCTAAGGTGTCCTATTTCGATGCTCCTATCTAATTGAATTTTGAATATCAATGGTTATTTTCTTTTGGTTCTTATCCTTCATCTTTTCAGCCTAACATGAATACATTTGACCCATGACCAATAGATCTGTATAAAATCCTATTCAAATTTCATTTAGGAGGAGGTTGGCAAATATTACAAAGCAAACAAGAATACAAACAAAACCACTGAGACAAATTTATCTATTCTCTACATACAACCATCCAATATAGCTACAAGCATATCCAGATCCTCCCACCAGTCCCTAACCACCTCAAACACACCCAATTTAGCATTTTTCCATCTACATTACACTATTGCAATAAGCACATTAAGTGGGAGAACTACATATGGTTTGATCCCTCTTAAAAGTATTGGTATGTAGGTAATGTACCCACACAAGAGGTGTGGATACATGTTCAATGCATCTTACACAAACTGACCCCACCTTCTTTCTCAAATTTTATCAAAGCATAATGAAGTCTAGGGTTTGAAGATTAAATTAGATCTACAAAGAGTTTTGTAGACTTTCAACAATTGAGATTTCATAGGCAAATTTACACATGGACATCAAATAAAACCCAAAAAACTTAGGTCTCTACAAGTAGTTTGAACAACAATGATAGAAGAGGATAATGACACCAAAATCTAGGGTGTCCTATCTTTTCACAAAATAAAAGCCAAATCCTAATTTATGACATTGTCCCAGTCTTGCGAAACCAATATCAAACCTTGCAATAGCCTTTTTAATTCATTTTAAACTAAGTATTATTTTTTCCATATTTATTGCCATTTATAGAAAGGTTAAAAATATAAATAAATTATAAAAATTAGTGGTTAAATTATTACAATAATATTTACTAATTTAGTCAACCTAGACCTTTAACTAAATTAGGAATAAGACACTAATATTCCCAAATAGTAAAATCATTTGGTGAACTCGACTTACTTCATTTGTGCATAAAACCTCTAGAACCTTAGAGAAAATTCCTTCCTAATTTTTCTAATTTTTTTAAATTTTTTACTTGCATATTTAAATAAAAAATTTACATTAATTATTAAAATTCTTTAATAATTTAAAAAATCATTTTCTTTCAAACCCTAGTTAAATTTATTAGGTTGGTTTACATTAGAATTTTTCCAATATTTTTTTGATTTTTTACCTACATATTTAAATAAAAAATTCACATTAATTTTTAAAATTCCATAGTAATTTTAAAAAATCATCATTTTTCAAAACCCTAGTTGCATATACCAAGTCCCATTATTTTTGAGGTATCACCTTACATAATTGTGAGCTTCATATCCTTTTTTATGCATATTCTAGTTCTATGTTTAGATTATATTTATTTAATCTATGCTTTCATTTTTCAAGTTGCTTTCCTTATGCCATCTAAGCTCCTTGGATCTCTTCCTTTGAGACAAAGTACAAGACTTAGTGGTAACCCCCCTGAATTCACCTAGATTCCTTCAACCCAACCATATACCATGGATAAACAACTATCTCAACTTCTTGCTATAATCCCTACACATCTAGATTACACCAATTTCCATGTGGATAATTTTGATAATGAGTAGCATGAGTATAAAAATGATAATACCAACACTGATGTTCATGATCAATCATATCGGGTTCTTGATTCACTTCCACCTATTGTTGATAATAATGTTATCCTCAACAAAGACCTAATTCTACAAAATTTTAGAGAAAGACTCAGGGAAAAACCTTGATATCATACTCTTATCTTACAATCTATCATGGAAATTAAAAAGGCTAAGTGAGTTGAGTCTTCTATTCCTTCAAAGCAACCCGTTGAAAATGAAATTATGGGGGAAACTATATCTCAACAACTCCCTATAGTAGCCAACCTTTTTTTATGCCACCACAATCTATAACTAGTACATCTTTGTCTCTTGATGTGGTTGCCCTTGTGAAAGATATAAAATATCTTTAATCCAAGGTATTACATATTGAGCAAGGTGATTTTAGAACAACACAAGATTTGGATTCTTTTTCTCTACTACATACACCATTCACACATCATATTGCTTTAACACCCTTGCCAACAAATTTTGTTTAAACCAAGCTCACTTCATATGATGGCAAGGGTGATCTAGAAACACAATTGAGATTTTTTCATGTAGCATGCTTGGACTATATGCCAAATGACTGGCTACTAACCAAGCTATTTCCATGGAGTCTAAAGGATTATGATTTACAATGGTTTTATAGTCTATCGAATTAGTTAGTCAATATATTCATTGCTTTAGCCAACATGTTCCTAGATTATTTTAGCATTAACATTGGTGATAAGGTTTCCAATGCCTAAGTTGTATAATAGAAACAAAGATAAAATGAACATCTCATAGATTATTTTCTTCAATATAAGATTATCCTAGCTAAGATGACTAGCCCCATAGCCAATCAAGAGTTACAAAATCTCTTCAAATAGAGTCTTCTACCAGCTTTGCATGAATCAATAATATTCAAAAGTTTCTCTTCCTTCACTGAGTTATGTCATACACTAAAGGAAAGGGATGCCAAATTAATTTCAATGGGAAAACTCAATTACACAAGTATATCAAAAATAACAAATAAGAGTAACAATAATGTCTCATACAAAGTCAAGGTCAATGATAACAAAAGTCAAAAGCAATCTATAGTCAATGTGGCTTCAGATCCCCCTTAGTGAGTGGTTTCATCAACACCTCCTTAGTGAAACCTTACCAATCTACCAATTTCTCCAACTAGAGTTTTATAATAGCTTTTGGAATGTAATATCATATCTCTCCCTCGTATTTGAGAAGTTAATCCAATAAAGCCTCTTCTATAGGGATATGACCAAAATATATTTTGCAACTTTCTCAAGGCACTAGGTCACACAAAAAATAAATACATCAATTTTAATCACAAAATATAGGACTTGATAGATGATAATCTTATTAATCTTGACACTCCAGTTGAGCTTATGTAGGCAAATCAAACACAAGACAAGGGTTTAAAATTTTTCTCAGATCCTTTTCCACAAAATTCTAAATAGGAGATAAGGGACACATCAAGTGTTCACCATGCATATCATGCACATACACCACCAAATAAATACAAGGCACCTTTAGTTGAGTCACAACCTTAGAGTATAATTATTGGTGTGTACAATTCCATAGTTCAAACAAGACCTTAGATATCCTTCTCAAATCAAGAGATAGTTGAGTATGATTCATATTATCATGCACTCTTTATTAGAGCTTAAATTCATAATCATCCTATTCATAGTGTTCTCATATATAATGGATCCTATGTGAACATGTTCACTATGACATTATTGCAACATTTAAGATATGCAGAGTAGGATATTACCTTGATAGACATAGTTATTAGTGGGCACATATAGAGTTCATTGGATGAGATTTTAATTCCTTTATAGGTTGGTCTAATACTTGTGGCCACATTATTTACTATAGTTTCTACTATAGGAGTCTTCTATATATTGATTGGTCCATCATGGATTCAAAAACTTTGAGCAGTACCTTCTATAATTCATAAATACATGAAATTCATTCATGCTAATTAGGTTGTTATAGTTGGTGGAGTTTTGTATGAGTTACCACTCCCCACTTCATATCCATATACTAATTTTTAGTCACAAATTTAAGTTTTTCCACCTATTATAGGTCTTCATCTACTTTAGATTTAGACATAGTCAAGGCCTCCATCACCAACATAGAGAGTTCATACACTTCCACAGTGACCTTTTTTAGAGCAACCATAGTTTCAAAATTCTAGATAGCTTCCAACTATAGTGTTCACACCCAGGGTAGTATCATTGAAGTCTCATACCTCTACACATAGAGCACATGTTCAGCTAGATTCTCTTACCTCCAGATGGGTCCCTAAGAACCCCACAATTGCATCCACTTCTTAGAGTTATAGGGGGACCCCATAATTTGTTTATAATTTAAATATTTTAGAGCATTTATAACATACATAGATTTTAGATTTACATTCTTAGCCTCTCCATCATGTTTTATGATCATGAATGATCCCTCTCCTTGATATAGGATACCATGATAGGGAGTCTTCCATGAGACTCATCAGTTAGTATCATTTATTCTTAGTATTTCTTATACATAGTTTTTTTATGATTTCTTGTACACAACTTACTCCATAAACTCCAAAAACATTTAAATAACTCAAAATACCAAAATCAATACAAAATTTCAAAATACAAAAACATTAAAATAATTTAAAAATACAAAAACATTTTAATTGTATGCATTATCCATGATTTAAATTTCTACTACCATGTTAGACTTACATTTGTTATTCTATGTTATTGTTTGTTGATTTATCTACATTAGCATGTTTCGCTTGATCTTCTTTGAGTGTATGTAGTGACATCCAGATCCATGATTACTTCACTCTACCCATTGAGGGGGCATCCTTCTTCTACATTTGAGACATACATCGATATATCTACCCATTGAGAGCGTATTTTACATGATTATACCATCCAAGTTATGTCATTCCTACACCACACACTCTATTTTTTATGTTGACATACATTACTTACTAACTTACATAGATTACTTTATCGACATTCAATAGTATATATCACTTACATATTTCTTAGCATATACCTAGTCTTGTACTCCATGTTTTTCATACTTTAACCTCTTACTTTGATTAGTAGATGTGATTGTATTTCCATCATTTACATGTCTTCCTTTCTTGCTTTTAAATTTATAGATGTGATTGCATTTCTAAGTTCCTATTCTATGTCTTGTGTGTGCCTTAGGACATTTTCAAATGTCCTTTGCTTATACTCTTATGTGTGCCTTAGGACATTTTCCAATGTCCTTTGCTTATACTCTTCTATGTGTTTGTGGCCCTTGTGACAACCTTACTTGTTTCAATCATATGTGTGTGTGTGTGTGTGTGTGTGTGTGTGTGTGTGTGACATTTGAATATGCCTTGTATGCTTGCTTTCCATTTTGAGTGACATGTGTCCATGTCCCTTATTTTCTTGGCCCCTTGGCCACTCCTGTATGCTTCTTGCTTCTTACCTTGCATGTTTGTCCCTTATATATATGTGACTTTATAGGATGCCATGATGGACATCTTAATCCATCCCTCCTTGACAAATAACAACTAACTAGACTTCAAATTTTAGTTCACTATATTGCATATTTTATTACATTGTTATATCTATCTAGGCATACCCCTCTTGATCTAACAATCTCTCATACAAACTATGTTATATCTTGAGATATCTTGTCGATTATCATTTTTATATCATGTATTTTCATAGCATAAAACATTTATAGGGCTCTTTATTCTAAGAATCATCATTGCAAGGTCTTCATTCCTACCCTCAAAAGAGGAGGTAATAAACAAAGGTTTTTTATTATAGATTAGAGCCTCTAACTGATCAAAAATTAATTTTCAGACTTCAAACTAGGCAAAACAGACCAGATAGATAGTGATAATTATAGAATAATCTTCATAATTAGCATAGAATAAGATTTCCAACTTTCAATTACAATACTAGACAATAGAGTGTCCTATTTTGGTGTTCCTATCAAAATGGAAAAAATTAAATTTTCTAAAAATACACAAAAAAGTAAGTACAATTATAGTTTTGTCAGCAACAATTTAGTTCAAAATCAGCAATTTTAATATAGTTTTTCTCAAAAAATCTAGAATAGGGAGCATCATACATAACATGATGGATCTAATTTCTAGTTTTAGATTAGGTAGTTGGTATAACTTCTAGATCATAATCCATGTTATAAACACCAATGATTGGGGAAAAGTGTGTGGCACATTTGCTTTCTCTTCTTAATAGTTTATGGCATTACCTAGGCATTCTTAGTAGTTGTATGCCTTATTCCATGTGCTGGTGGTTGGAATCATTCCCAAGTGGCTTCCAAATAAGTCTATTGCCTAGTTTTGGAGTGGATTTCATATAAGCCTAATTTCCACCTTTTTCTAAGTGGATAAGAGTGACCTAGTTTCCAACACACATTTGGTTATTCATGCCACATTATCAAATTATAGATCATTCATGGGCTTTAGGAGCCATCTCATATGACACACATTCATACCAGTATTATTTTATATCTTTACTCTATGGGACAATGATGAAGCCAAATGACTATATATACTTTATATTCTTGAGCCACCTACTCAGAGGGACTAGATACATAGTCCAAAAATCGATTAACACATGCATGATCACATAGCTTCACTTAGTGGGTGATGATGGAGCTAAAAGGACAACCTTTAAATTCTTGAGCCACTCTCAAGGAATTGAGAACTCAGCTCCATTCACAATATTACTTTGGGTATAACATCATTCAACACATATCTAACATACCCATCATCACGTAATATTACTTAAAACAACAACAAGTTTTGTATTAGTTTGCATAATTAGCGAGGTGTATTCATTCTTTTATCTTCCTCTCTCTTTTACCCACCTTTTATACATTTTTACTTTAGACATAGCATGTCTAGTAAGAATTGATCTATTCCTAATTTTATTTTATAGATTTAAACTTTATAACGTGCTCTCTCTATGCACACCTAGCATCACACAACTTCATGAGCTTCACCTTTGTAGGTAAATTTAGGTACAATTTCTAATTTTATTTTATCCTAGTATTTTACTTTGCTACATCACTAGAATAAAGGGGGGGAATTTAGTCATGTAAATATCAAAATTAGTACCTTGAGTGTGGTTTGTGATACCTAACCCATAGGTCCCTCTTTCATGATCTCATGAACCTTATAGACACCTTTTTGATTATTTAAAATCATCCTAAGCTCTCCAAATGGTCATTCTACCTCAACCAATCAACATTTCTCAAGCCAATCCTATCCCCCTATGTCTTACACCTATAGGATAAGAGAATCCAACTTGGACTAGAGTGATAGACCATAGGGTGTCCTATTTTGGCACTATTATCCAATTGCATTTTGAGCTCCAATGGTTATTTACTTTTGATTCCTATCCTTCATCTTGTTGGCCTATAATGAATACATTAGACCCATGAATAATAGATCTCTATAAAATCCCATTAAAATTTCATTTAGAAGGAGGTTGGAAAATATTAAAAAGTAAACAAGAATACAATCAAAACCACTCAGGCAAATTTTCCTATTCTCTACATACAACCATCCAGTATAGCTACAAGCATATCCAAATCCTCACACTAGTCTCTATCCACCTCAAACACACCTAGTTTAGTATTTTTGCATCTGTATTACACTATCACACAAAGCACATTAAGTGGGAGAACTACATATGGCTTGATCCTTAAGATTATTGGTATGTAGGCAACATACCCACACAAGGGGTATGGATACATGTTTAGTGCATATTACACATACTAACCCCATTTTTTCTCAAGTTTTATCAAATCATAATGAATTATAGGGTTTAAATATTAAATAATATCTATAAGGAGTTCTATAGACTTTCAATAGTCAATATTTTATATGCAAGATCACATAGGGACAATGAACAAAACTTAGAAAACTTAGGTCTCTATGAGTAGTTTGGAAAATAGCTGTAAAAGAGGACAATAACACTAGATTCTAAGGTGTCCTATTTTATTGGTCCTATCCTTTCATAAAATGAAAGATAAATCTTAATTTGTGACATTTGCCTGATCTTATACAACTAATATCAAACCTTACAAAATCCTTTTCAATTCATTTTAGGCTATCTTATTTTCTTTATATTTATTACTATCTATAGAAAGGTTTTAAAAAATAAATTATAAAAATCAATGGTTAAATTATTTAAATATTATTTACTAATTTAGTCAACCCAGACCATTAACTAAATTAAGAATATGACACTAATATTACCAAAATAGTTAAATCATCCTCACTACATAATTAACCAGAACCAAACAAGCCATTTTGGTTCCAATATTTCAACCACTTTCACTAAATATCAAACCTTATACAAAGTATGGATAGATACAAGTCTAAAAAAACAACACCATATGTATTAGATACTTTAAAATAGGATATATAACCTCAAAAACACATCTATAATTTACTCACTCAGAACTACCAATTTTCTTCAAAGCTCAATCATGGTGACTTAGACCCCCAACACTTGTATAAACATCTTTAATGACTTCCAATGAATGTAAATAATTTTATGAGACCATTTTACAATTATTAGATAGAAACATATTATGGTTAAATGGTAAATATTGGTCTTGCAGACCAATCTCATGACCTTATATCTCACTATCTCATCTGAAATAGATAGGTCAACTTGTGAGAAACATTTTCCCCATATTCATTAACATACCAAACTTATATCAAACATGAACATATATTATAAGTATTTAATAACATATATATACACTTGGTTTCATCATTATATCATGATAACACATTCTTAATCATCTTCTCACTGTTACTTAAGTTTTTCACCATTTCCATCATTAGGCCTATTAATGACTTGCTAACTTGGATGACTGGTTTATCACACTTGAGGGATTGAACCTGTATATAAACCTTAATATAAATGAAACATGATTCTCAATCTTCATCATCCATCCATTTTATTTTCTTTAACAATGTAATTTTTGATTGCTATAGTAAATTCTTTACAAATAAGCCTGTATTTGTGCATTTTCTCTCTCATTTAACTAACTAATACCACTTGGAGGTACCTAGGAGATTACACTATTTATAATTTTCTTCATTTATGTCATTTTATTTCAAGGTTGATGTCATTAATGTCAATATACATCTGTTGAAGATGCATGGTGAGTGGTCTATGATGTATGAGCTTGTGTGCCTAATGTGACAAGGGAGCCATGTGACGAGATAATTTTAAGGAAACCTAATGTATCTATATTGATAAATAATTTAAAGGCAACATAATTATTATTTTAAGGTTGATGTCAAGGTTAGCTGTCAAGTTTCAAGTGCTTGAGAAACCTAGTTATTACACTATTCATGTCATGTAAAGTCCTAATAAAAAGGTTTGATCATGGTGGCTTCATGATATAAATGCACAAAGGCATAAGAGGTTGTATTAGGTTGATTGAGAATATATGAGGTATTATATCGCTCAAGAGATTTTCAATATGAGCCTATAAGGGTAATACCTTAAGTCAAAGTCTACAACTAGATTAATTCTAGACCTTACCTAACCTAATGAGGTGTCATGAGGTGTTGCCAAGGAATATGAAGGATGTATGGAAGTGACTATGCATGATAATAGGTTTTATGGCATGTATATGAGTGTTGAGATATCGGACAATGGTTATAAGGTTAGTTTTTATGGCTAATATGATTTGCAGGTCAAGGTCTAAATAATGAATGAGAAAGAGTATGGCCTAATGGGTTATGAGGTTTATTTTTAAAGTTAAGTTTGAATATGTGAAATGGACAAAGGTATTATATGATGTTATAAGTATTTTCATAAGTTTTGAGTTCATGGTTTGTAAGATAAGGCATGAAAAGTGCTTTAAAGTCTCTTGAGTGCATAGAATGAAGGGTTCTAAACTCAAAAAGGACTTTCAAGTATTCATTGGCATGTGTAACCTCTGCATGGGAACTTGATATATTAATGAGAGATGGATAATGGTCCTAGATAAGATATCTAATCATTATTTTTGAAAATGAGGGGCATTTTTTTATAAACAATCATTAACACTAGAAATAGTGTTTGTTGGGGAATCCAAGAACAACACACCTATTCTGATCCCACTTGTTAGGATCTTGATCCTCAAAAAGAGCATAATATGATTACCAAATACAAGCAATTAAACATGCAGAATTATCCAGAAGTACAAGTAACTAGAATTCACAAATAGCACAGAATATGAGAGACAATACACTATCTTGTATTAATACTCGTACAGAAAAGAATATAATAAAGAAGATGCCACTTCTTCTCCCACCTTTCAGAGGCTTCCCACACCTCAAGTGTACAGTAATTCTTCTTCAAAAGTTCACTCTCCTACCAAAAATGGTCCTAACACACAACTCACACACAAAATTGGTGTTCACCTCTCCAACTAGTCAGTAATAACCCTGCCAGTACACCAAGTACTCAAAGTACTTCAAGTAGATCTCCCATGAACCTACAATCTACAATTCAATAGACCATACTTACACATGTAGATCTCCTATGAGCTTGTAACAACCTACAACTCAATGATCTTACAATGGAAGGATCTTCCCTTCCTTTTTAGCTCATAATTACAATACATGCCAATGGGTCTATAAATAGATCCCAAACTTAAACAATAACTTAGACTCTTAGTTTACTAATAATAGACACGTAGCTCAAGACTCAAAATAACCTTTACATCCAAACAATTAATTCAACAAACTAACTATTCGAGCAACAAATAGTTTTGGAACACACAGGCGACTGACGTTGATCCCTGTCTGACTGGTGCTGATCGACATCGGCCGACTCCCTGCCGATGCCGGTTGCCTTCTGCATACATCATGACCGACGTCAGTCATACTACTAACGCTGATACTTTTGGAACTTCAACAACCTCCTCCATATCTGCATATTTGAAGCTTTTAGCTCCACAACCTAACAATCTCCCACTTGGAGATAAATAGCTACAACTGTACTTGTACCTATACATCATCTAGTTTGTTCCCTTGGCTCTGTATCCCTCTTCAAGATCACTCTTGAAGACCAACCACCACAAAACTTGTGGTACACCTCCTATCATCCAAATCACCTACCACATCCACATCTACAAACCCATGTAGAAAATAACTTGACCCTGCATAGCATGTGCACCTGTTGCTGGTCCCTCTAAGAATCCATTAAACTGCCCTCCAATGCTTCTTTCCCAGATTGGCTCCAAACTTGTGACAACTCCCACTGCTTGGGAAAACTTAGGTCTAGTACATACCATGCACTCAACCTCATTATGTGAATCAAGACACTGTTCTTTGAACTGTCCAACCATTGGCGTGCTAACCGGTCTCACACAATCATCCTGAAACAAAGTCAACCTGTGACCTTCCATGTCCCTAGAACACACTCATGCCAAAGAATCTTGCTGCTCCCAGATTCCTCATGACACCCCTCTAAACTAGCTTTACCTTTATTTTAGCAACTCCCTTTATATGTAACCCTACAACAAGAACATCATATAGTAATAGGATAATGTAGCTAATATTATCCAACCTGGTAAAAAGAAACACAATGGTCAAACCTCCATTGTCCTGCAGCTTACACAAGACCATATACCCTGGCCCTCTGTCTCACGTATCCATTCCTGCTCTTCTTCATCCTGAACATCCATTCATCTCTCAATGCTTTCTTCTAGCTGGCAACTCCACCCAAAAACTCTTGTTTGGTTCTCCTCCAAGGAATCACATCCTTCATCCATGCCAAGCTCCCACTGTTTCCTGGATCTACCTGCTCTGCTTCTTTAACAACTTCCTAGTTCTTTACCATCAGTGAGCAATAAGTAGTGTAAAGAAGGGAAATGATGAATTTGAGGCTTACTTACCCTTTAAGTCCTCCATATGGGTGCTTGAGACTCCTTGACAGCTTGTTATCCACCCAAAATCCGTTTCAGTGACCGATGCCAGTCACATCTTAGTCTGCACCCAACCGACGTCGATTCTATGCAACTACCTCATTGCTGACATTAGTTCCCCATGACTAACACTGGTGTTTATCTATCCTTGAGTCACCGACGTTAGGTTGCACATAGCCAACATCAGTCCCTGTCTGGATGCCGATGCCAGTTTTCTAACCAACATCGGTCTCTGTGTTTTTCTTGTGAGAACTGACTTCTACCCGTGAGCTCCTTTTGGATCAAACCCTTGTCCAAATCACCCTTGCTTTGCTCAAAATTCTTCATCCCCTTTGACTGATACCTGTCTGTCACCTTCTCCTTAAAAAACAAGGCTTTCCTATTCTTGTCACGAACATCAAATTCCTCAAGAAATGTTACCTTCTTCTGCATACAGAAATCTCGATTCATGCTTTTCAAATCTGAAAGCATACCCTTTGACTCAAGAACATGCATCTCCTTCTTATTCATGTGACCAAGACTATTAAGCCACATCTTTGAATCTACAACTGAAGTAGATAACCCAAAAAGAGAATCAATAATACAAGTAGATAGATAAAGCGTACCTACTTTCTTACCTCTTGCTACAACAAGTGCACCCTTGGTAACCTTCCAAGAGTCTAATGTGAGAGTTACTGTGCAACCCTCATCACCCAAAATTCTAACAAAAATCAAATTCCACTCTAGAACTGGGACATGCATGACCTCCTTCAACACCCATGTGTTACCTATCTAAAATTTCAGCTTCACTTTTCCTTTGCCAACCATTTGACAAGGCTTACCATCCCCTAAACAAATTTCTCCAAAGTCTCCCTGGACATACTCATGAAAAAATTTCCTATTTGGGGATGCATGAAAAGAGGTACTAGAATCTAAAACCCAAGATTCTACTTTATCCAAAAAACATACCAGAGCATCCTGTGCAACAAACTCTGCAACATGTGCTTCTTCTTCATGTCCTTCATGCTGATCTTCAACCAACCTACAATCTCTCTTTAAGTGCCCTTGCTTTCCACATTTCCAATAGGTTATTTTGCCATACCTAGACTTGGATCTCCTGCTTATCTTTGACCTTGATCTCCCACGCTTGATCTTCTCTCTTTTCCTTCCTCTGCCTTCAACACTCAAAGCATTCCCTGATGATTCACCTATGCTTTTTCTGTGTATCTCTTCATTCAAGATCACACTCACAATATCATCCACTTTTAAGATTTTTAAAGCAGACGCAGTATTGCTAACTGCCATTACCAAACTCTCCCAACTTTTAGGTAATGAGCATAAGATTAAGAGAGCCTTAATTTCATCATCAAAAACAATATTGACTGAATTTAACTGGTTTACCAAACCATTAAAATCACTAAGATGACTATGTATAGATCCACCTTCTAACATTTGAAAATTAAATAATTGCTTCATAAGAAATACCTTATTTGAAGCTGAGGGTTTTTCATATAAATTTGCCAAAGATTCCATCAACTCTATCGTTGTCTTAGCGTGTGATAAGTTGGAAATCATAGACGATGCAAGACTCAACCTTATAGATCCTAGAGCCTTCCGATCAAGAACCTCCCATTCTTCATCCTTCATATCTCGGGGCTCGCAATCAACCCCACCCAACGGTAAGTACAAATCTTTCTGATATAGATAATCCTCAATCTGCATCCTCCATAATTGATAGTTCTTGCCATTAAACTTTTCCATTCCTAGTCTACTTTCTTCTGCCATTGCTCTACTCCCACTCAAACAGAAACCCTTGTGAGTAACCTATAATCAACACACACTAACAGATCTAATACAACCTGTTAGTATCCCAACCAAAAGCTTTGATACCAGTTGTTGGGGAATCCAAGAACAACACACTTATTTTGATCCCACTTGTTAGGATCTTTCTCCTTAGAAAGAACACAATATGATTACCAAATACAAGCAATTAAACATGCAGAATTATCCAAAAGTACAAGTAACTAGAATTCACAAATAACACAGAATATGAGAGACAATATACTATTTTATATTAATACTCATACAGAAAAGAATATAATAAATAAGATGCCACTTCTTCTCCCACCTTCCAGAGGCTTCCCACACCTCAAGTGTACAGTAATTCTTCTTCAAAAGTTCACTCTCCTACCAAAAATGGTCCCAACACACAACTCACACATAGAATTGGTGTTCACCTCTCCAACTAGTCAGTAATAACCCTGCCAGTACACCAAGTACTCAAAGTACTTCAAGTAGATCTCCCATGAATCTGCAACCTATAATTTAATAGACCATACTTACACATGTATATCTCCTATGAGCTTGCAACAACCTGCAACTCAATGATCTTACAATGGAAGGATCTTCCTTGCCTTCCTTTTTAGCTCATAATTACAATACATGCCAATGGGTCTATAAATAGATCTCAGACTTAAACAATAACTTAGACTCTTAGTTTACTAATAATAGACATGTATCTCAAGACTCAAAATAGCCTTTACATGCAAACAATCAGTTCAACAAACTAATTATTCATGCAATGAACAGTTTTGGAACACACAGGTGACTGACGTCAGTCCCTGTCTGACTGGTGCTAACCGACATTGGCTGACTCCCTACCGATGTTGGTTGCCTTTTGCATACATCATGATCGACTTCAGTCATACTGTCGATGCCGATACTTCTAGAACTTCAACAACCTCCTCCATATCTGCATATTTGAAGCTTTTAGCTCCACAACCTAACGGTGTTAACCCTCTCTACAACTTCACAATGACCCGATGTGAAGTATCTTATTCTAAAGTGCCTAAAATGGATTGGTATGTATATTTAATTTATTTTAGGTTGTATTAAACTCTCCCGATCATCTCTAGGTGTGATTGGTTTGTCAGTGAGTGAGTGGAACCTATAAGAAAGGCCTTATTTCTTAGAGATTTACTATAACAGTAAGAGTTGACCAAGTCAAATTTGATAAATGGACGTAGGAAAAATATTGAGAAATTTATTTTATGTACATGGTGTTTTATAAGTAATTTATATCCTTCAAGTGTTCTATACTAGTCATACAAGACAACCTACTGCTAACAGACCTAATGGTGCAAATAGTGAGAAACCCAAGAAGAAGTGGGAAGATGATTAGGGATGTGTTCGAATAGAATAGGGATGCATCCAAGTACATGGATACATTTTTAAATAATTATAATATATGTTAATATTGGATATAATTTTTTGAGGTCAGGGGAGATATTGAAAATATTTCTCATAAGTTGACCTATCTGGTTCAGATGAGACAGTAAGGTACAAGATTATAAGATTGGTCTACAAGACCAATATTGCCATTTGAAAATGTTATATTTATATATAATAATGGTTTTATGACCTCATAATATCATCTATATGCATTATAATTTTATGTAAATGGTCATACAAGTGTTGAATATCATTATCACCATGACTATACTTCAAGGTACACTGATAATTTTGGGTAAACAAGTTTAAATTATGAGTTTGAGGCTCTATGCCTTGAGTGGAAGTTTTTAATAAACATTATGTTATTATTTCATACTTTAATAACATATTTTAAATTAGTGTAATATTTTGAAACATTGAAGTCAAAATGGCTTGATTAACTAAGTAAGGTCTGTGAGAGAGAAGGTCAACAAATTGGTCTACAAGACCAATAGTTTCCATTAGAGCTTATGAGTTTTTTGTTGGAGTTTGATTTTATGATGTTTTAAGATAATTTTAATGAATTATAAGTCCTTGAGTTTTTTATTTTAGGTGTCATAAGTTCAATATTCCATGATTGTGTTTTTAGGGTAGTTGGTAGTTATAAGTGGGCTATTTATAGAGAAGGATTTGAGTCCTTTTTCCCTAAGTTGTGAAGTCCAAATAATATGGTGATGACCATGAGGTAATTTATATTTTTTATATATGATTTTTTTCCATGGTTTTTTTTAAAAATTGTGTTTTATCTTCAATAGTTCAAGACAAACTTTATGGGTATGCACAAACGTAATTATGAATAACACTAATGGTGTGTTTTGAGTAGTGGTTGGAGATAAAAAGTGTTATGGAGCATAGATGAGCTTATAAAAGGTATATATAAGTGAAATATGATATTTTAATACAATTTGAGGTGTTTTAATGTGTAATTATTTTAAATTTTAATGTGTCCTAAAGTAGACCTAATGGGATTAGGTCTCCATGAGACCTATAGATGAAATAATGCCTAATTAAGATATGACAGACCTAAAAAAACTAATCATGTTTGATTAATGTTTTTAATATGTCCTAATATATATTACATGTCTGAAATAATAGTTTAAGGGTATTTGGCCAACTAAGAAGTATATAAGCAAGAGGCTTGTATATATACAAGCCAGTTTTAGGCCTATTTGAGTGTGTAGATAGTAAGTGAATGAAATAATAGATTGGTAAGTAGAAGGAGGTCTTGTATACCATTTTAAGGACATAAATAAACTATAATAAATATTTTATAGAGGTTATATGTATTAAAAATAATGTCATATGACCTAATCAAATCAAGAAGAGGGCTAGTTGAGCGAAAAAGGTTAGTGACTAGGTTGAGAGAGATAAAGGTGTGTGAAGAGTTGAAGAAGGAAATCATCATATATTGTATGAGAAATATTTAAAAAAAAATGTGATTAAGGTTTTTAGGTGGCTTATTTTTTTCTAATTAATCAATGGGGTTTTTTCCTCCTTGCAAGTTGGTGTTTGCTAAAGCTTAGCTGAATAAATGCTTAAATAGTTGGGGTTGGTGTTCTATGTGAAGTGAGTGCTTCAATAAATTTGGTGTTTGTATTATAGTACTTTAGTCCATTTTTATATATCAATAGGTTTTATTCCCCTTGAGGTTTTTCCACATATGTGATGTGTTCTTATGTTTCATGCTCTTGTGGATTGGTGTTTATGCTTGCTAAAGATCTATATGCTTATTTGAATTGTTCATGATTGCTTAAGTGAAATTGATAAGTATGTTTTTGAATATTGATACACCCCCCCTGCCCCCCCATCTCAATAATTCTGATTCAAAAATCCACTTTCATCTCCAAACACTTACTTGAGCATTCCAAATCATCCCAAGCAGTTGTGAATCATATCTTCAACATTGGGTCACTATTAGGGTTCTAAGAAGGTTTAAACACACTTTCACTATTAACAATTGTTAATAAAGATTACTCCCTCAATCCAAAAAATAATTCATATAATTTTTATCTAGGAACCTTACCCATCTACCATGAATATCTTACGTTCCCACCTAGAGGTTTGACAAGCTAATGAACATAATAAAACCCTTCTTAGGTTAAGAACCCTTCATTCTTGCACTCGAGAGGCCTCAAAGCACATTTTAATGCCTTTTATTGAAAAAATTGACCTAAAAATGTATGAATAAGATTAAAAAAACTTTAATCACATTTTTAAATTCTCACCTACTCACACTTACCTTGGGAATTGATCTTGATACCCCATTAGACTTACACTCTCTCTTTACGCCATAGTCTTCATAATTCACTAGGCCTTGAACTATCCTTCATGCCTTTTAAAATGATATATACACCTCAATGTTATGATAAAAATATCAATCTAATTCCATAAAACCTCTCATACTTAAACATATCCATACATCCTTCATATGACTTGACAACATCTCATTATACCTCCCCAGGTTAGGTAAGGTCTAGAACTGGTCTAATTATAGACTTGGACTAAAGGTCTTAAACTTGTAGACTCACATTTAAAATTTCCTTTGTAACTCTACATATTTATCACATGCCTTAAATGCTCCTCAAATAATGCCATACCTCTGCACATACCTATGCACATACATCTTCATGCTCACCATGCACATGTACATGATATGATTATGCTTGATATGTATAGGCTTCTGAAGACACCTTGTACTCAAGAAATAATACTCAAACATGCTTACCTTAATGTTATAAAATTAAAAAACTCTTAAAATAAAACTATCACACCACTGAAATAATATCTTTATGATCAACATGCTCTTATGACCTCATGCAGACCTAAAGCCTCATAGCTATGCTTCAATGCTCACTTCACCATCATATTTCTTTGTGACACTAATGAAAACTTCAATTTGTCTCAAACCTTGACATTAACCTTGACATAAAAAAATATAAGAGACATTAGGTTGCCTTCAAATTGTCTCCTACCTTCAAATTCTCTCTTATCTTCAAATTGTCTCTTGTCACATGGCTTCCTTATCAAATCAAGCACATAGGCTCATACCTCAAATAATAATATATTTATGATCAACATGCTCTTATGACTTCATGCAGACCTAGATCCTCATAACTATGCTTCAATGCTCACTTTACCATCATACCTCTTTGTGACACTAATGAAACCTTTAATTTTTGTCGAACCTTGACATTAACCTTGAAATAAACCAATAGAAGAGACATTAGGTTGCCGTCAAATTGTCTCCTACCTTCAAATTATCTCTTGTATTCAAATTGTCTCTTGTCACATGGCTTCCTTATCACATCAAGCACACATGCTCATACCTCAAAGACCACTCACCATGAATCTTCACTAGATTCACCTTAACATCAATGACATCAACTTTGACATTGATGACAACACTAATGAACACATTCGACACCCCCCCATTTAATATCAAAACATTTGTGTAGAGCTATGGTTTGAAGATATATGTGTTCCTACCTAATTCTATAAATAAATATGGTTATAAATAGATATTACAAACACATTATAATATATTCATAAGGAAAAAATAATTAAATATGTGTAGGTTTAGTCCTAACCACTACATTTAGTATTTGATCCAAAGGATTTTCACTCGTCATATGGTTCAAATGGAAAAATGTGGAAAAAATAAGAGTCACAATGGTAAAGTCAACACTTGAAAAAAATATAAAGAGGTTATACAATTAATTTTTATATTATAATTATTTTATTGCTAATAGGTGTTGTGTTGAAGATGTGTGACCAAATTGACCTTTACCCACATTACCTTGTTATCAACGTTGCCATATAATTATGCTAATGCCACCAAGATATTCCATTCCTTTTATCCACGATATTTCCATCGAGATAATATTTTATTAATAATATCCAAATTATGGTTTTTAATTATTCCCACCATAATTTATAAAAATATTATTAATATCCTATTTTATGGTTTTATTAAACCATTGGATAATTTTTCCTAAGTCCCAAATTTTAATTGTCCCCACATAGATAATTAAAAAAATAGACCATTATATTTATATATATATATATATATATATATATATATATATATATATATATATATATATATATATAACCTTTATCCAATTTTAATAAAACCTTTATACAATTCATGACCTTTTCCACGTGGAATTCCATTCTAATTTGCATGGGGGAGGGTGAGTTTGGTTTACATGAGACATGTTTTTAATAAACTTTATCTCTTAACTTTTTATGTTTTACCATCACGTCTTATTACCCTTTTAACCATGTGGAATCTCCATTTTCCACCTAGTGTGTTGGAATTTCAAATGGAAGTAATGGTCTTTATTTTACATGGGGATATATTTTAATTCTTTAATCCTCATGTCTTTGGTATGGAGTTAAACTCCTTAACATACATGATACCCACCTTTTACTCCATGTTATTCATCATTTTATCTTTTTCATGGTCGGCATTTCATGGGAAGATCATGGTTGTTATTTATGGTAATCTTCTTTATTAAATAAGACATGGCATTGAAACCACATGTTAATTATGAGATTTCATTCCATTTAGAATGCATGCAAACTAATTATGGGAGATAAACACACTTCGAGGTAAATAATTTTGTTATTCAATGTTGGCTATAAAAAAAATTATTTGATTTTATATTGAGGATTATTATATTTTAGAGGTAGAGAACAATGTACAAAATATTACATAAGTTGTATATTTTTTGTATAGAGAAAGAATTGTAAAAAATATTTGAATTAGGGACATCCCATATAGGTGAAGTCTATTATGTTGGACAACACAAGTTATTAAACTCAGAGGATTGATTCTATTTATTTTTACGGAGGCAAAATTTTGAAATAGTCTGATTGAGGCCATATTGCCTATTATAGAATCTTTTTTATCTGTATTAATCAAAGAGGGATTTTTAGGAGCCAAGGATATTATAAATCCTTTGAGAGTTTTCTTCATCATGTTGAGATAATTATTATCCCATTCAAAATAATTATAAGCATTTGCAGATATTGTTTGGTTGAAGAGAATAATATTTTACATGTTGTAGATGAGTTATTCATCTCACATAGAGTTACAAGTTTCCTTAAACCATTCAGGTATGTAAGTTTTAAATATTGTATTTACATATTATTTATAATGGAATGGTTTAAATGAACTTGGGGACGTAGCTAATTAATGAATCTCATAAACAATCTCTAGTCTCTATTTTATTTTCAATTTTCCATCAGTATATCAGATTTAAATTATTATTGATATTTGGTATTTAATTATTGAAAATTGATTAAAGTATTATTTAAAGGGATAAAATATAAATGGAATGTTTTTTAATTGAACAATAGATTTATATGAGTTTATAGAATACTCATAATCAGAATCAAAATTGTTGTAGACAATTTACATTCTAATTATAAAGTCAATTTTATTTTAATAAATTTTGGAAACTAATATATTTTTAAAATCCATTTAAATAATATTGTATTTATTAGCATGAGATAATTAAAATATATAGATCAGTTTGGTATCAGAGTAGTTGATCAACAATATTTAATAGTGTGGTTTACCTGTGGTTAATAGTTTGATATTTGATAATTATTGTAGTTGGTTCAGTTGTGTGTTGAATATAAGAATAGGTGAACTATGGGAAAGTTGTCAAAATAGGAAAATATTGATGAAATTGAGTCATATAATCAACATATTTAAGAAAATAACTCTCTTAACATCAAAATTTTATTCCTTAGAAGAGGAAGTTGAAAGGTTGAAAACTGATTTGTTAGCCAAGGATAAGCTCTTGGCAAGACTACAAGATGGTGAACAAGTGAAGGATTTGCCTTCCACATTATATGTAGATACCATGATGGATGAATGCACTATAAGTGAATGTGAGTCACCCATTAATTTTTCTTCCCATGATGAATCCAGTAATAATAATTTTGGTAAATTTAAATAGTATACAAAAGGAATAGGTTCAAAATTACTTATTACAATAGAAAAGGCCTTGGTAAATATGGTCAAGGCACTACTAACCCCATTTAGGTAGAGGATAGACCTCATTTTATAGGCTTGGGATATACTAGTGTAAAAGTGGAAGCTGAGGAAAATTCTAGAACCACTGAATCAAGACAAGCTTCCAGCATTAAAATGTTCAAGGCACTAGTCCTGTAGAGTGATAGCATGTAGAGAAAAAGAAGTCCATCCCCATAAAAAATAGTGTTATGTGCATGCATGATTTGAGAAAAGTTAACATCATCCTACCTTCTCATACTTTCACTATTCCCTAAAAAATATGGTAAATATTCCAATGTATATTTCAATTATGAAAATAAGGACTTATTATCATAGGATTATTGGTCTAAATATCCATGCAGTTTTTGTGGATTAAATAATCACTATGTTGCCTTATGTTGGAAAATAAAACTAGCTCTTAGGATGTTTATACTTTTTAAACAGAAAAAATGGGCAATAATCATTGTGCTCATTGTAATTATAGAGTAATTTTTTTATCCTACGTTGCTTTCTAATTTTCAATCACACAACTGAAATTTTTGTTTAGAAATAGAACACAGGGTTTGTTTCCCTTTTGATTTATTTGTTTCATTTTTGGCTAAGTGTTGAAATCAAGTGAAAGCTACCAAGTGGCAACATTCGAGGCACCTTTCATTTTTCCTACAAGTTGGTCAGGACGTGCCACATGTTCAATAACAACTCAATGGAAACCACCATGTGTTGGCATCCACGTTTCATATCGGCACCCGCATTTCTTTTATTTTTTAGCAAAAGTCTTCAATAAGCTAAGTATCAAGATTAGGCAAAAAGTGCCAAGTGGCAATCGCAAAAGGCTCTGGATTATTTTTATAAGAGAAAGTGGATGCCACCATGTGTCGGCATCTAAAACAGGGTGGTTCAATGCCTTAGTTCAATATTTTTGGATCAATACCTTGAGTTATGTGTAAATGGCACGTAGTGTTGAACCATTGAACCATTGAACTATTTTCGGTCCAATGGGCAGTTCAAAGGAGTGTTCCATAGAACAAAGGAAAAGTGCCCTTTTGGAGGGAAAGTAAGGCATAACCAAATCATTCAAGTGGAGGCTTCCAAGTGTCATCAACTGAGCCCCCTTTCTACTCCATTCTTAGAAGCAGTGAAAGATGCCATGTATCTTCTCAAAAGTAGTAGAAGCCGCCAAGTGTCAACATTCAAAAGATCTTTTTCGAGTCTTATTATCAAATAAAGACTATGGTGGGTCTTGGGTTTTATTTCTATAGTCTTCAAAAGCTTCCAAGTGTCACCATCCATAGGAGCCTAGCATGCATCTCGAATACTTCCACATCATAGCAAAAAGTAGCAGAGATTGCCATGTGTCATTTGTCAAAGAGAAGCAAAGATTGCCACCTGTCTCCATGCCCCTTTTAAAGGTTGCTTAGGTAAGAAATGTAGTGAGTCCTTAAGTCGTTAGGTGTCAAAGAAGTAGATTGCGATAGGTGTCAAAGGTAGAACGTTCCTGAGTAGGATATAGTAAGAATATAGGGAAAGCAGAAAGTGCCACATATCTTCAATAAAAGTTGCAAAAAGCACCAAGTGTCATTCTCTGGTGTCGCCTAAGAAATAAGAATATTTTCAAGAAATTGATTAAGTGTCCTCTTACATTTCTATATAATAGAGGGTCTTGTATAGACACTTCCAGCTTAGTTAGGGCCGTAAATTTGGGAATGTGTGATCAATCTAGAGGGAAACTCAACAGGAGTTATTTCCAGTAGATGGAGCAATTCATTGGGTAGATTTTTGGGGCTAACAAACATTGAAAGTGCCATCTGTTTGTCCCCTATGAGATAAAGGTAGAATAGAATTATGCAGGAAAGGAGGTGATGGAATGAGAAATTTAAGGCTATAAAGAGTGTAGGGATCACCAGATGGGGATCATCATTAAAAAAAGGGAGGGAGAATTTTTTGAGAAAATTGTTGTAAAGAGTTTTAGACTTTCTAGAGTTTAGATTAGGAATATCATTTGCCTTTATTCTATTTTCTTAAGTTGTAAAGTTTATGTAACTGTGCATGTTTCTATGCCTTTTATATGGCTGAAGAATTAATGAAAAGACAGAGTTCTGTGCCTTTGTTGATGTTTTCTTGTATCATTACAAAAGTAGTCTAAAGCTGTGAGCCTCTGATTTTATTATTTCTATCTTTTAAATTGATCATGCCTCATCTACTCTTTAATGTAATCAAATCTTACATATAGTTTCACTGTGCTTAGGATAGAGGATCAAAATTACACTCAGACGCATCACCATAGTTAGATTTTCTTTCTTTGCATTTATGTTTTTGTTTAAAATTCCTATTCCTTTTCCCCTCAAACACTTGATATAAAGAAGAGACAAGCTTCTTAAAAATTTGGAGGTTGTTTCAAGTTGCATGCCCCACATCTTAAAACTTCCCATTATTGGTGTCTAAAACAAATCACAATTTTAAACATCAACAATTTTTGGCATGCCCAGTGGGACCAGTCTTGAAGTTTCTTTCAAGACCATATGGACTAGAGAGCTATAAGGAGTCAGAGCTGTGGACCAGTCACCAGATCACAATTTGCTATAAATCTAGGTATTCTTTTGCCACCTTTGGTAACAAGTCCAAGGAGAAGAGCTAACTAGTTTATACCAATACCAAATATGGGAGCCCCTATACCCCCAAGAAATTATGCAAGTTGGAACACTGGTAGTCCCTTAATCCTCCCAACACCACCAACCATTTAGGATCCTATCCTAGTGAATGCCTGAAAAGCTCTGTAAAAGTTCAGTGGGCAAGACTCTAAAACACCTACAGAACATCTTCAAGATGTATCAGATGTATATGTTATACATGTTGTCACACAACAAAATGTGGCCATAAGGTTATTAGTAACTTATTTTAAAGGGAAGGCTTTAGAATGGTATAGTTTTTTGACCCCAAATACCATATCTACATGGGATCAGCTCAGAGATCTACTCTTTAAAAGATTTGCAGAGAAGGGTGATAAGTCTTCTTTGTTACAGTAGTTAATCACCATTCAAAGGGGAACATAGGAAGACATGACTGAATTCAATACCAGATTTCAAAAAACTTGGGATAGAATCCCTGCTATAGCTAGACCACTACCAGGTATGGCCATAGTGTTTTATCTCAAGGCTTTAAATTCAGATATATCTATTATGATTCAGTCACTTGGAGGACACACTTTGCCAGAGGATTATGAATATGTGGTCAGAGCTGAGAATCACTTAATAGATGCTGGAAAGTTACCTCCAAAGCCCCCCATGCCCATGTTCCCAAAAATTTCCTTGCCATTACCTTAAGAAGTTCCTAAATCTATAAGCCCACCTATGTCTATGTACACTTACCCTAAACCATTTGTGAAAGAACCTGTCCCTACTCAGTCATATGAGATGGATGATATCAAGAATATCTTAAGGACATTTTCCAATGAGCTGATCAATATAAAGAGATAGCAAAATACTTTTCCTAAGCCTCCTTATCAAGGCTATGAAGGAAATAGGTTTTCATCCCAACCAAACCAATATCAAGGTCCTCTAAAACAAACTAACCATCAGCCAATGAATCAATTAGTTACAGTTCCCACACCCTCACAGACCAGTCCTCCCAACTCAAATAGGGAGATGGTTCCAGGGCAAAATAATTATGTGGATGATAATAATGCCTGGTGTTTCCCTTGCAATAATGCTCATACACCTAGAGATTGTCTTAGGGGTAATCTACAATAAAGGGTGGTAGAGAAAAGAAGAATGGATGGTCAATTTGCCAGTACCAGTGACAATCAAGCCTACCAGTCTCCTGGTATGCAGAATTCAATCCTAATGGCTCAAATGCAAGGAATGTCCTTGCAACAAGAGGAAGAAATAGCCAAACAACATGCTTTGTTCTCATGGGTTGAAGATGAAGAATCAATTTTCTTGAATGAAGCATCTACCTCCCAAAGACTAGTGGTGCAATTTGATTATTACACCAGATCAAAGAGGAGAATGGTGGAGCAGCCCAAGTTCGTAAGTGGGCAAGTCATGAATAATCCTCCATCTCAAGGGCAAAGAAATGCTGTTGTTAGACAAGAAGTGCCTCAGTCGGTGCAAGATCAAGGGACTCCTACCCAAACTTAGGAAAAAATAAGATATCCTTATGTTCAAAAAACTCAGTCTTTGGGACTGATAAATGTAGTGGATCAATTAAAGAAGACTCCAACACAAGTATCGATATGGGATATATTGGCTATTCCTAAACATAAAACACTACTACAAGAAGCTCTGCAAGGCCAACTAGTGCCCAAAGGTACTGTTACCAAAGAAGGACCTGCTGGAAAAGAAAAGCTCAAAGATACAGTTCCTTTGAAGACAACAACCTTTGTGAATGATGCAACACAAGGAAATAAATCCAAACCAGAGCTTGTATATTTGACTCTGATAGTTGGAAAAAAACTCTTACATAATTAATTGATAGATTTAGGAGCTAGTACTACAGTGATGCCCAAGCAAATAGCTGATGCTTTGAAAATAAAATATGAACCCCTTACAAAGGGAGTTATGCAGTTAGATGGCAAAACAGTACAAATAATAGAGAAAATTAAATAACTCCTATTGTAGTTATACACATGTCCCAATATAATTGTCAACCAAGATGTATTAGTCATATGATATACGTCTTGTTTTTGGTTTATGTTTATCCAGAGACTTTACAGCAAAAATAGGAGGATAGATGTCTCTTGATTGGTCTCACCTCATCCTGAGAACCAGATACGGTTCAAAGATGAAATTTCTATCTGAACCACTATAAAAAGATCATATCACCAATGAACCAACATACAAATTAGAGGTAGATCATGCTATGTTAAATAAGGAAGAAAAGATTTTTATTGAAGAGTTAAGTGACTGGACTGAGCATGATCAAGAGGAGGAAGATAACCAGTTGTTGGCTATGATGCATAGTGACCCATATGGAAACTATGACTCTACTAGTTTGGGCACATATGTCATTTTTGATGAGAACCATGAAATCCCAAATGTTCTAAGGGAAGAGGCACCAATAACTCAAAATTTAGAAATCTGGACCTTAAATTTTGATTGGGCTAGAAGTAAGCATGGTGCTGGAGTAGGAATATGTCTTACTGCTCCAAATTGTGAGAAAATTTTAAAGGCTATCTGTTTCCAATTTGCCTGTACTAATAATGATGCTGAGTATGAATCTTTAGTACTTGGGCTCCTATTACCCAAGAAAAGGGGGATAAAGAACCTAGTAGTAAAAAGAGATTTAGAACTAGTGGTAAAGCAAATTAGAGAAAAGGCAACAACCAAAAATGTAAGGATGAGATCCTATAGACATAGGATTTGGGACTTAATAGAAGATTTTGAAGCTTTAAATATTGAGATAGTCCCTAGGAGTCAAAATTTTGAAGCTGATAGGATGGACCAGATTGGCTCACAATTTAATCTAGTAATTGGCTTATTAATTAACAATGAGTCAGTAAAAGTTATAGTGAGGCCAACTATTCCAGACAATGATGAGAATTGGCAAGTATTTGAAAATGATGCTCAAGTAGTCTCATTCTTACAACAATCAGATGAGTTTGCTGATTAGTTACAAACCAAAATTGAGGAAGCATATGGGGATTAGATTATATAATTGAAGACTAATAAGATCCCCAAGGGCTTGATCACCTTAGAAAACTTATTTGATCTAGAAGATGTAATCTTGGAGAAGAAAAGGTTTCAAGTAGACAAAGCAGATTATTCTGAAATAGAGGCAAGTCAAGGGAAAAAACTAAAAGTTGGGAATTTTGCAACTCAAGTGGAAAAAGAAAGACTAATTAAATTATGCAAAAATACGATAGTCATAGCCTGGAGCTATGAAGACCTTCATGGGTATAATAGAGACATTATTTAGCACACAATAGAACTAACTAAGGGATCTAAGCCCATCAGGAAGAAATAGAGGCTAGTAAATCCAAGGATTGAGCCTCTAATGGTAGACGAGTTGTAGAAACTTTTAGATTCCAAAATAATTTTTCCAATCAAGCACTTAACTTGGGTATCGAATCTAGTACCAGTTAGGAAAAAGAATGGAGATGTAAGACTGTGTGTAGATTTTAGAGATATAAATAGGGCATCTTTGAAAGACCACTATCCCTTGCCCTCCATGGAACAAATTATACAAATTATCGCTGGATCAGAGAGATTTTCTTTGCTAGATGGTTTCTCTGGATACAATTAGATTTGATTGGTTAATGAAGACCAGTACAAAATTGCTTTTACTACCAAATGGGGAACATTTACATATGCTAAGATGCCATTTGGCCTGTCAAATGTAGGAGCCACCTTTCAAAGAGCTATGGATGTAGCCTTTGGTGAACTTATAAACAAAATCATCCTGGTTTATCTGGATGACCTCACTATTTTTTCAAAAAATGTTGTTGATCATTTTGATCACTTAGAATCTGTCTTTAAGAAATGTCAAGATTTTGGAATATCACTAAATCCCATGAAATGCATCTTTGCGGTGCCTCAAGGAAAACTATTGGGACATATAGTGTCTAAAGAAGGAGTTTTCATAGATCTTAAAATAATTGTAGCTATAGTCTACCTCTTCCAGTAAATAAGGAGGTATTTCAGTCCTTCTTAGGAAAGATTATTTTTGTCAGTAGGTTCATCCCTGATTTTGCAGGCTTGGTGAGGCGAGTGACACTCTTGCTAAAGAAAGACCTGATTTTCAAATGGACTATAAAAGGAAGGCAAGCCTTTAAAGAGGTTAAGAAGGCTATCTCAACGGCCCCAGTACTGAAAAACCCAAATTTTTCCAAGCCTTTTGTAATATATGTCTATGGAGGAGAGTTAAGCATTGCTATTATCTTGACACAAAAGGATGATAAACAAGAGGGAGAACACCCAATAGCCTTTTTCTCGAGAACTCTTAGGGATTATGAAACTAGGTACAACTTGTAGAGAAACAAGCATATGCCATAATAAAATCCCTCAAAAAATTTAGGCATATGGTATTATGGAGCAAAATTTTGGTACTTGTAGCTCATCTAAGTGTCAGAGAATACATCATGGAGGGATACATCACTAAAACAAGAGCTAACTAGATTACGAAGATCTTTGAATATGATGTAGAGGTCAAACCCACCAAGTTAGTTAGAGGCAGGGGTTTGTGTAAATATATAACCCAAGAGCTTGAAAAGATGATACCTAGGGAGACAGATAAAGAAGAAGAGATAGAGGCGGTGTTAAAGATACAAGAGGTTGATTAGGAATCCTGGA
The DNA here is from genome assembly GCA_037957365.1 of Torreya grandis. Lineage (NCBI taxonomy): Eukaryota > Viridiplantae > Streptophyta > Pinopsida > Cupressales > Taxaceae > Torreya > Torreya grandis. The sequence continues at coordinate 1,401,436 of JARHVA010001992.1, read as the reverse complement.
TCACAAGTAGGATTCATTCTATGAAGTATGGAATTTATCTAAGAGAACTCCCTCAAAATAAGAGGAGATACTATAGGATATAGGGAGTGCATTTTGTTTTAATTAAATAGGTCCTTTTCAGAAGAAATTTTGATGGTAAATTGTTAAGATGTGTAGAACAGGTTGAGGCTGAGAGAATACTACACGAGATGCATCATGTAATATTAGGGGGCATTTTTTTGCAAATACCATAGCCATAAAGATAAGTGAGGCAAGATATTTTTGGCCTACTTTATTTGTAGATTGTTATCAACTAGTTAAAAAATGTCAATCCTGCCAATATTACATGGGGATGAGGAGGAATGCAGTAATGCCCCTTACTCCTATAATTATGGATGAACCTTTTGCTCAATGGGGTCTTGACTTCATTGAAATGATAAATCTAGCATCTAGTATGGGTCATAAATGGATATTAACTACCACAAATTATTTCACCAGATGGACCGAGGCAGTCCCACTAAAAGAAGCAACAAAAAATGTGATCCTAGATTTTCTAGGAAGTATCACTACTCACTTTGGGGCTCCTCACACCATAATTTTTGATAATGCTAAAGCATTCTTGGGGTCTAAAGTATCTAACTTTGCATTGAAACATGGAATATATCTGAAAACTTCATCTAACTATTATCCTCAAAGTAATAGTTTGGCAGAATTGACTAACAAGAACCTGATTAGACTCATCAAAAGGGTAAGGGCCGATCATCACAAGGAATGGCATAAATTGCTTAATTTAGCACTATGGCTAATAGAATCATGCCTAAACAGGTGACCAAAATTTACCCATATGAATTGGTATATGGAAAGTTAGTTGTGATCCCCTTAAGCTTGGAAATCCTTCCCCTTTAGCTGATCAAACAAATTGAAATTGAAGAAAATGGCCCCATGCAAGTTAGGCTGGTAGAGCTTTTAGAAGTTTAGGAGAAGAGGGATACAACCCATGATTCATTAATCAAGCATTAGGGAATGGTTAAGGACTATTTTGATAAAAGGAATTTTAATCCTCATTTTGAGGTAGGCTCAATTGTTTTGAAATAGGATGCAAGGGCCGCCAAGTCGGGTTAGCATACTAAATTTGAAGCATTATGGACTGGCTCACATAAAATTCACATGTGCAAGCAAACTAATTCATTTGAGCTGGAATTAATGGAGGGAGAACCTGAAGAGATTCCTTTAAATGGAATCTATTTGAAGCATTTCAGTTAACTTGGGCCTCTAATCTATTATAGTTAGATAGTTTCCCATTCCCGTATTGTTTTTTCCCATTGTTGTTTTCCCATTTTTCATTCAAAATAAGTGTTTTTAAACACATAGTCAGTAGCTTAGAAAGGTTTCAAATAATAAAAAATCTTCAAATTCTTGAAGCATTGAATGTTCCCAAATCTTTAGAAATCTCTGAAGTACCTTACATGGCCACTTACATAATGTGTCTATCTCACTGTCGTAAGAAGATTGAGTAGGATTCACTAATGGTTGTCCAAATTTAATGCATTTTGAGACTTGAAAGGTCCATAAATAACATTTAGCAAGAGTTAAAGTTTACAAACTCTCAAGCATTCCTGCATCTATGAGAAAATATCCTGCACTTGCAAAAAAATTTAGCACCTAGTAAATTTGCTTCAGCAAGCATGTTTCTATTTGCAAAGGGTTCATACCAATTACCATAGAGAGGACATAGAGATGGAAGGAACCTCATCTTGACAACAAGGAGCTAGGACTTATGAATCCATTGATAGGTTTCTAGAAAGTAGGTCATATGCTTCAGCTATTGTACAATCATTGAAAGCCTATCTAAGGACCAAAATTCTAGAGGTTGGTCAAGCCAGTGACCCAGTAAAAGTAAAAGATTATGCAGATGGAATCATGGAGCCAATCTTGCAAAGAGCCAATAGAAAAAACCTTAGAGAAGGGGCACATCAAAGGTGCCTTGTGAGGGCCAAAGTAGGGTAGTATGAAATGGTCACCATGAGGATATGGACCTCATAACTAGCACAATTCCTTGTCCCAACTATGCATCCATGCCCTAACTTGGTTGAATTATGCACAGACTGGCTCCACGTGCCCTCATGCACCATTCAGTAGGGTTCTCTCATAGTGAAAATCACACTATAGGCCATTAGAGACATGTCAGCCCTACATCATGATAGTACAATAATGTTTCCCACTATTGCTAAGATGCAAAGGATGTGGGCTAACGTCAACACCAAGTTAAGGTTCTTAAGAACCGAATTGCAAATGGGTGATGACAACACTATTGTGCCCACACTCCCTGCAACAAGAGGCCAATTCACACAAGTTAGCCAAGAGACACTGTCTATGATGGCTTTCATCTTTGGCATGAAAGATGATATAGTAGTTTACATAGAGCAAATGGCTATCCTCTTCAGGTTGAAGACTGTCGACAAGACCTAGGAATATCAACTCAACTTTTTGGAGCAATTTGCTTTTTTAATGGTGGAGCAACTGGCCCAGTTCAAGTCAAAAGGAGCATTTAGGTACTCTTTTTACTTATTTCACCTCATGCTATACTAGAAAACTGACCTCTTCACCCAAGATATGCATCTAGACATGTATGACCCAAGTTTTGACCCCTAAAAGACCATTCCTATGTCTGCTTGGACACATATTTTGTCAAGGACCAGTGACCCATATGATTTCTAGGAACTATTTGTCACCCCTGATCTTTGCCACCTCAGCCCTAAACCAGTCATGAAAAAATCATTTCCTAGTGTTTCAAACCTCTTGGCCAGTTGTGTAATTCCATGTGACTTCTACTTTGCATCCCACCATATGTTTATAAGAGTTCATGGTTTTTGTGGGGAACCAATGTTGCTACAGAAGATTCTAACTCTTAGGTTAGCATTTTTAGAGGTCACTAGGCAAGTGTTAGTAGTAGACAATGATTATGGTTCTGGGAAATGGAAGAGGAAGATGTTTGATCTCCCATGGATGGCAGGCAACATAGTTTTAGAATCTAGGGACACTGAAATTTTGCTACTTCAAAAGATAGCTTTCCTGGGGTTCTTATTAGTTGAAGACAAATGGGTATGTGACCTGAATGGTTACATAGCTTCTTGGATAAGGACTAATAGGGTTGAAACTAGGATTGCACATGAGGGCTGCCCTTTTTGGGAGACCAGGAGAAACCCCATAGAAGATGCTCCTAATTTTTATGTTGAATTAACATATTTGCCTCCTCTACAAAATAGACCATGGGAGACTTTCTATGTTAAGCAGAGGGATTATGATCCCAAAGTCAGAATGACTTCTGGCTTGAGAAGAGCATTGAAGAATAAATATTGGGATGCAAAAAAGATAGAAGCCTATTGGAAATATAGGTAGGATATTTCTCAAACCACCCATTCTTTTGAGAACATAGACACAAATGAGAGGTGGGAAGAACTATGGGATAAGTGCCATCTCTCCCCTGCATCTAGCTCAGACACAATTGATTTTCCAACATGAGGTATAGAGTAGGAAGCCAGGCCAAGCCAAGAGCCACAAACCTCAGAACAAATTATAGTTACAACAACTATGTTTGATTGGCCCTAACTTCTCGGCATCTCAGAGAAACAAAAGAGTGTGGTTCATTTGCCACTAAAAGCTTCCCCATCATTAGAAGTCATTGAATTTCTCAATTCTCCACAAGCATCTCCGATGACAGTAGTAGATGTGTAAAGAGAGAGAACACAGCTAGAAGAGGAGACACCCAAAAAAAGATGGAGGGTACAGTTTCAATTGGCTATGGAAGAGGAGACAGACACTTAATAGTGCCAATTATAGAGTGTCGTAATTACTCCTCAAGTAAGTATCATTCCTCCTTTTCCTTCTTAATATTTTTCTTCTCCCATTGGCACGATGATCTAATCTAGCTAGGTAACATCTGCCACCACTTCTGTCATTCCTATTTCTCACTTTGCCTCATCTGTGCCTCCTCAATTTTTAACATTACCCCATTTCTCCTCCTCTATTCCCAAAAAAAATTCTCCTCAGATTACCCATAGCCAACAATCAGCTATTCAATATGGTCTACCACAGGGACATCCTTTTGTAGGTGGGCACATTGCCTCTCCTTCTACCTTCTTAACCTAAGCAGATGCTATGTGGATGGCAAGGGAATCTCAAAGAGAGAAAAAGAGGACAAAAGAAAATAAAGCATTGGCTAAAACTCATTTGCGGTCACAATTTGACCCAATTCAACAACAATTGACAGTGACCTATTTGTCACCAAATGTTATCAAGCCCATTGAGCAGATGCAGCCTGAGGATTACTCAATAGATGCAATGGCCATTAACATGTCCCTTTTCAGGCCCTAATATAGAATTGAGATATTGATTGAATCCACTTCTATAGTCACTAAAGACTATTTGAAGACATCAAAGAAGCTATAAAAGATGGAGGCTAATTTGGCCAAAGAGAAGGCAAACTGTAATAGTTTAACTGTAGAAATTAATAGAAAGTACAATGAAATAGCAAATCTAAATAAATAGTTACAAGAGATTGTTTCTCTTCAAATTCACCAGGTAGTCTAGGCCCAAAATGACTCTTTAAAGGTAGAGCTCACATGGATAAATTCTACAGTGGGGACCCTGAGGTGGGAAAAAGTAGAATGGCAGCACAAGCTGCTAATTGAATAGAATAATACTATGGCCATTTGAGCCCAATTCCAAGTAGAGCAATAGAAAGTGGAACAACTAACATTGGAGCTAGCTAATAGGCCAAGTAACATCAAGGTGATAAAATTGGTAAAGGATATTTATGAATCCATGTGGAAAAGAATCTCCTCAGAGATTATACAGCTCATGGCTTCTCTCACCTTCCTATTAAACACACATAAATTATGTGAAAAGGTGGGAGATTCAGTGAAGGAAACTCTGACTACAATTTTTGATAGAGTAATAAACTCTCAAATGTTGCTGCAGAAGCTCTATGACATAACAAACATGACATTGGCAGCCACAGGAATCACTGATAGAATGGTCACCACAAAGAGAGTCAATGAGGTTCTTAGTTGCAATTTCATAGCCAATAGTTGTAGAGAGCTCCTCAAAATCATGAAATAAGGCATCAACGAGATGAAGCAGCATATCGAAGATCTAGTGCATTTGGGCCTTCTTTCTCCATTTCTTGATGATAACATAGTGCTAATGGTTGATCAAATTAAACCATTACTACTAGCAAAATAGAATGATCAAATAGTTTTTTAGAACTTATAGGATGATTCTTTAGTCTCAAAAGTGGAAGCTATTCTGGTTCTTGTTTCCCAACTCGAATTCAAATTGAAGGTTACCATTCAAATTTTGCAAAATTTTTCACACAAGGATATTATTAACCTTGATTTAGCCTTCAATGAATTACAGAACAAGCAAGGATTATTTGACCATGAATGGTCCACCTACTAGATAACATTGTTGAAGCTGTAAAATTTTGAAATTTTGATCCACCGAGAGTGTGGTTTATTTTTTGAGCAGGCTCAAAAGCCCTTAGGGTCACTAATAATTGTAGAGTAAGTTTTTTACTCTACGTTTCTTTTTGATTTTTAGTCACGTGACTAAAATTTTTGTTCAAAAATAGAACACAGGTTTTATTTCCCTTTTGATTCATTTATTTCATTTTTGGCTAAGTGTCTAAATCAAGTAGAAGCTACCAAGTGGCATCATCTGAGGCACCTTTCATTTTTCCTACAAGTTGATCAAGATTTACCACATGTTTAATAGCAACTCAGTGGAAACCACCACATGTCAACATCCACATTTCATATTGGCACCCGCATTTATTTTATTTTTTAGTGAAAGTCTTTGACAAGCTAAGTATCAGGATCAGGTGAAAAGTGCCAAGTGGCAATCGTGAAAGGTTCTAAATTATTTTTGTAAGATAAAGTGGATGCCACCATGTGTCGGCATCTGAAATAGGGTGGTTTAATGCCTTGATTTGATATTTTTGGTTTAATACCTTGAGTTATGTGTAAATAGCACGCAGTGCTTAACCGTTGAACCATTAAACCATTGAACCATTTTTGATTCAATGGGAAGTTCAAAGGAGCGTCTCATAGACCAAAGGACAAGTGCCTTTTTGGAGGGTAAGTAAGGTGCAACCAAATTGTTTAGGTGGAGGCTGCCAAGTGTCATCAACTGAGCCCCCTTTCTACTCTATTCTTAGAAGCAGCGGAAGATGCCACGTATCTTCTTAGAAGTAGCAGAAGCTGCCATGTGTCAACATTCAAAAGATCTTTTTCAAGTCTCATTACCAAATAAAGACTATGGTGGGTCCTGAGTTTTATTTCTAAAGTTTGTAGAAGTAGCCAAGTGTCACCATCCATAGGAGCCTAGCATGCATCTTGAACACTTCCACAACATAGCGAAAAGTAATGGAGATTACCACGTGTCATTTGTCGAAGAGAAGCAGAGATTGCCACCTATCTCCATGCCCCTTTTAAAGGTTGTTCAGGCAAGAAATGTGATGAGTCTTTAAGTCATCAAGTGTCAAAGAAGTGGATTATGACAGGTGTCAAAGGTGGAACATTCCTGAGTAAGATATAGTAAGAATATAGGGAAAGCAGAAAGTGCCACATATCTTTGATAAAAGTTGTAGAAAGTGCCAGGTGTCATTCTCTAGTGTCTCTTAAGAAATAAGCAAATTTTCAAGAAATTGACAAAGTGTCCTCTTCTATTTATATAGAATAAAGGGTCCTATATAGACACTTCCAGCTTAGTTAGAGTTTAGTTTGGGCTATAAATTTGGGAGCGCATGATCAATCTAGAGGGAAACTTAGCATGAGTTATTTCCAATAGATGGAGCAGTTCACTGAGTAGATTTTTGGGGTTGACAAACATTGAAAGTGCCATCTATTTGTCCCCTATGAGATAAAGGTAGAATAGAATTGTGTGGGAAAGGAGGTGATGGAATGAGAAATTTGAGGCTATAAAGAGGAGTGCAGGGATCACCAGATGGGGATCATCATCAAAAAAAGGGAGGGAGAATTTTTTGAGAAAATTGTTGTAAAGAGTTTTAGACTTTCTAGAGTTTTGATTAGGAATATCATTTGCCTTTATTCTATTTTCTTAAGTTGTAAAGTTTATGTAACTATGCATGTTTTTGTGCCTTTTATATGGCTGAAGAATTAATGAGAAGATAGAGTTATGTGCCTTTGTTGATGTTTTCTTGTATCATTACAAAAGTAGTCTAAAGTTGTGAGCCTTTGCTTCTATTGTTTCTATCTTTTACATTGATCATGCCTCGTCTACTCTTTAATGTAATCGAATCTTACATATAGTTTCACTGTGATTAGGATAAAGGATCAAAATACACTCAGGCACATCGCCATATTTAGATTTTCTTTCTTTGAATTTACATTTCTGTTTAAAATTCCTATCCCTTTTCCCCCCAAACACTTGATATAAAGAAGAGACCAGCTTCTTAAAAATTTGGAGGTTGTTTCAAGTCGCATGCCCCACATATTGAAACTTCCCATTGTTGGTGTCTGAAACAAAGCACAATTTTAAACATCAACAGTAATCTAAATGGTCAATGAAATGATAAATGTTGGGTATTGTATCCACAACAATGTCATAAGTATTTTAGTAAGAATTCCATGAAAAATGATGTATTTGTAAGCAAGCAGGATGTTGTTTCAAATCCAATAGTTTCATATATGACCCATACAACTACTTAGTTATTCACTGAGGAAAGTAAACTATCTAAATAGGAAAATGTGATAAAGTGGGTTGGTACGCAATTCCTTAGTTTCATGTTTTCATAGATGTGATATTTTATTAGCATGAAAATATTCAAAGTAGTTTTGGTATTCTTCTAAAATTAAAAGGAATATATTTTAGTTTTGAACATAATTTTTGGAGCTACCAGTTGTGAGAAAATCTGAGTGATAGGTTTATCATACTTGAATTATTTTCTCATATTTGTGGCTTTGATAAGCTCTATATTTTTCTCCTAAATAATTTTTGAGTTCTTGGTGCATTGAAAAAGGAATTAACTCATGTTTAAACTTGGAGATATTCTCAAATACTTTTAAGATTTGAATATGGTTTATTGGACTGACCTATAGAGAAAATCCAAGGGATAGGTTTACCATACTTGGATTATTTTCTCATGTTTGGGTTTTTGGAAAAAAAATCATTTTTAAACCTTGATAATAGTATATGTAGATTATATGGGGCATGATCAATATGTCTATTTTGAGAAAAATTGCATTTTAGTATATATGTTGTCATTTACATTGTGCAAATAAAGGCTTATAAGATCCTTTTCAGGCACCATTTATAATTTTAATAATTTTACAAACTTTTTGTAGCCATACATGATATTTATATATTTTATAAGTTCCTCATTCATTTTTGGAATTTATTTGTAACTATCAAATATGGTTATAATTAGTGTGTATATTTATTACACTAACAAAATGGGTTGTAGTTGTAATTGGTGATCATTTTGTAGTGATTGGTAGATTCACCATTTTGGAAGATGTGACATTTATATAGGTAGTTTGCTTTTATCTATAATTTGGTATTGGATAGATATTTATTTCACTGGCATTTCAAGGATTCAGTTTGATTTTTGAATCATTACCATGATATTTTGTAGTGATGCTTTGCAAAGTGAACCATTTGTAGATTTAGTGGGTGATTTGACCTTTTGGAGACCAAAAGGGTCTTATTATGGAGGTTTGATCCAGAGGATTTTCACTCGTCATATGGTTCTAATGAAAAATTATGGAAAAGACAAGTTTTGTAATGGGAAAGTTGACATGTGGCAAAAATATAAAGAGTTTATATAATTAATTTTTATATTAGAATTATTTTGTTGATAACAGGTGTTGTGTTACAGATGAGGGACCAAACTTACATTTATCCACATTACCCCATTATCAACTTTACCATACAATTCCACTAATGCCACCAATATATTCCTTTCCTTATATCCATCATATTTCCATGGGGATAATCTTTTATTAATAATATCTAGATTATGGTTTTTAACTATTCCCACCATAATTTTTCAAAATATTATTAATATCTTATTTTATGGTTTTATTAAACCATTGGATAATTTCACCTATGTCCCAAATTTTAATTATCCCCACATGGATGGTTAAAAAAAAATACCAAGGGATATTTTTAAAAAAAATCCTTTATCCCATTTTAATAAAATCTTTATACCATTCATGACCTTTTCCATGTGGAATTCTATTCCACTTTGTGTAGGGGGTGAGTTTGTTTTACATGGGACATGTTTTTAATAAACTTTATCTCTTACCTTTTTATGTTTTACCATGCACACCTTATTACCCTTTTAACCATGTGGAATCTCCATTTTCCACTTAGTATGGTTGGCATTTCAAATGGAGGTAATGGTCTTTGTTTTACATGGGGGATATATTTTAATTATTTAATCCTCATGTCTTTGGTATGGTGTTAAACTCCTTGACATGAATTTTACCCACCTTTTACTCCATGTTAATCATCATTTTATCTTTTTCATGGTTGGCAGTTAGTGGGAAGATCATGATTTTTATTTATGGGAAGCATCTTTATTACATAAGACATGGCATTGGAACCTCTCGTTAATTATGGGATTTCATTCCATTTATAATTCATGCAAGATAATTATGAGAGATAAATGTACTTTAGGGTAAATAAGTTTTTTATCCAATGTTAGATATAAATAATTTTATTTCATTTTATATTGAGTATTTTAATATTCTAGAGGTAGAGAACATTGTACAAAATATTACAGAAGTTGTATATTTTTTTGTATAGAGAAAGAATTGTAGAAAAATTTGAAGAAGGGATATGCCATACAGGTGAAGTTAATTGTGCTAGAGAACACATGTTATTAAATTCAAAGGATTGATCATGTTTATTTTTATGGAGGCAAAATTTTGGAATAACCCGATTGAGTTTATTTTGCCTATTATAAAATATTTTTTTATTTGTATTAATTAGATAGGGATTTGTATAAGGAAAGGATATTATAAATCCTTTGAGAGTATTTTTACTCATGTTGAGATAATTATTATCCCATTCAAGATAATTATAAGCATTTATAGATATTGTTTTGTTGAAGAGAAGAATGTTTTACGTGTTGCAGATGCGTTCTTCATCTCACACAGAGCTGCACGTTTCCTTAAAACATTCAAGGATGCAAGTTTTAAATACTATATTTACATCTTGTTTATAATGGAATGATTCAAATGAACCCAGGGATGTATCCAATTGGTGAACCCCATAAACAATCTTTGGTCTCTATTTTATTTTCAATTTTCCATCAGTATATCAGTTTTAAATTATTATTGATATTTGGAATTTAATTATTGAAAAATAATTAAGGGATTATTCAAAGAGAAAATATAAATGGAATGTTTTTTATTGAACAATAGATTTATATGAGTTTATAGAATACTCATAATCAGAATCAAAATTGTTGTAGACAATTTACATTTTGATTAAAAGGTCAATTTTATTTCAATAAATTTTGGAAATTGACATAATCTAAAAATTCATTTAAATAAAATTGTATTTATTAGTAGGGGGATAATTATAGTTTATGAATCAGTATCAATTATCAATATTGATCATATATGTTAGAACTAAAAATAAGAAAATAGGCAAAGGTAGATCTTGTATAGAGTAGTGACATAGTATTTAGGTGTAGAATTTAGATAATTAGACTTTAGATCCAAAAGGATAATAAGCTAATAGTTATCTTGCCTCTTTTAGTATATTCATTACTATATTTAGTATATGCATTTATTTAAAATGTGAAAATCATAGCTAAGGTATTATTCTAATCATATTTATCCTATTATATGTTATTAATCCGAATTAGGGAAAAACATTTCCTTTTTATTACTTCAAAACCCTAGTTGTGTACTAAAGGACCAGTGTAAAATAGGGATAATGGGTGAAATTTATGGGTTGAGATAACTTTAGCCTCTTCCTACGACTATGTTTTTCTTATGTATCCAATACTCCAAATAGGGAAGTTAAACTGATCATATTTCTCCCATATAGCTTAGTGCATGCAATCATGTGTATTACTAGAATGTAGTGAAATAATGTGTATAGCTTTAAAAAATTGGAACCTTTTGCCTTGAACTTGTAAAATGTATTTATAATTAGCTCAAGGATTTCTCCTTTGAGGGATTTTATATTTTTAAACTCTAGGGTATTTCCTCTCAATTTAAAGTGTATTTTTAATGATAGATAGATAAATGCTAAGTACAAATATGATTAGCTTGATATGTTTATATACCTGGATCTTTAGGTAATTTGATCTAAATATACATGCAAACAATTCGGTAAACTAGCCATTAAAGGGATCTAAAATGTAAATTATTTTTATTTTGACATTGTTGGAGGAACTTCATATCAAATTTTGTATATTATATCAAATAAAATGCCAATTAATTCTCCATTTCTTGTTAGTAAAATAAAATAAAAATACCCACTTATTTAAAATACATATAATTAAAACATTATTAAGACACACAAGAAATTTCTCCATAGAGTGTATTAGTTATCTTATATTTCAAACATGTAGTATACACATGGAGAAGTATATAAACATGAACAATTAAACATCAAATTCATTAATTATCTGTTTTAGATTTTTTTAAGAAAAAGTTCATCATTTCTCTGAATGGAACAATATTGATCTTGAAGAATGACTTGTAATTATTTAAGTGTTAATGTAGGTTAAGGAAATGTGTATAACACATGTTAATCTAATTTTATAGATGAAACATATTTGTGGAGGCTAATATAAATATAGTGGACAGATTATTAGATTCCCTTTATTTATCTATTTTTTGTTTAATGTGACCCTAATAGGATAAAATTAATAGAATATTCATATTTCTTAAGATGTATAGTAACCAAACAAGTAGAAATATAACTACTATAATATAGTAACTTGTTATTTATGGAAAACACTATAGGAATGAAGTATTTAGCTTGTTTCAAGTTTTTACAAGTTTGTTGTAGGCTAAAGTCATTAGAAATGTTCATAAAATTGGTTGTGAGTGCTCAGATATGGAAATAAGATTTATGGGTGATACTTGACAAGTCTATGCTTATTGGATGCATGTGTAATTAGGTAATATTTGATAGGATATGGAACTATCCTGCATGATTATGTTGATATCTAAAAATTCTAATTATTTCACCTACATCTCACAATGTTTCACATGGATTCCTATGTTTTAAAACTATTGTGAATGTCTCCATTGTATTTTAGATACCTAGATTTGGTACAAACCTTATTTTAATAAATTTTTATTCATCTCTAAATATATAGGTATTGAACCATGAACTAAATACATAGTGGTACATATGTTTTTATCTTTTGATTATCATACCAATATTATTTAGTTGTGTGTCACCTTGATTCTACCATGTCCAACTTCACATGACATACTATAGAGATCCCCAACCTTCCCCATCATCATGTAATATTTTAAGCCTTGTTTTAGTTCTATCAAATATGACTAGTATCAACTATCAATAATGAACACAAATAGAATAACTAAATTAGGCCCCATTTTAAATGTTTTTTTTTGGGCATGATTTATTTTATGACTATTGTTTAGTTGATACTAACCATAAATGTTAGAATTGACCCAGGATCCATTATAATGTATTTTGGGCATATTTCATTTATAACCATTGTTTGGGCACATTTTATCTTCTATTATTAGATTTTAGTACCACTAGGTCTTAAATAAAATTTAGATACTCACACACATACACACATAGTTATTATAAGGTAATTTGAAACAAAAACATTACATTTTCAAGATATAAATAAGATTTTATATTGCTCCTAAAAACATTTAGAAATAAATCTCATGTTCAAAAGGGTTGATTGATATATACATGCTTATAACTAGGTAAAAATAAGACAAAGTGAATCTAGGCATAAATACATAGTTACACACACACACACACACACACACACACACACACACACACACACACACACACACACACACACACACACACACACACACACACACACACACACACACACACACACACACACACACACACACACACACACACACACACACACACACACATTAATGAGAGAACTAAATTTGAGTTTGATCCCTCTATAGATTATTGACAATGCAATGAAACACTTGATTTATCATTAGGGAATGACTAAGTTCAATCCAACTCAACCCTTTTAGTTGACACCCCCCCCATTTTATATCAGATCATTTGTGTATAACGAGGGTTTGAACATACATGTTCCTATGCATGATTATAGAAATATATATAGATATAAACATACATTACAAACATAGTCACATCACTTTAGAAGGAAATAATTACCCACTATGTGCAGGGCCCATTTTGACTACTATAGTTAGTATCAATTATCAATATTGATATCACCATTAAAACCAACCAAAATAAAACATTTGAAGGTAGATCATGTACAGATTAACTATGTAGTCCTAAGGTGTATAATTAAGACAATCAGACTTCAAATTAATACACCCAATAAACTAAGAGTTATCTTACCTATTACAATATATTCATTATTATATTCATATATATATTATGAAAATAAGAATTAAGGTAATATTATAGTAGTTTATATAATTTTTAATTAAAATTAGGTTAAAACATATTGGTGAACTTGAATATGGATTTAACCATCCTATTGAGGTTTTATATTTTTTATCTTAGGATTTTAAATATCATTTTTGGTATCTTTGCATTGTGGACACTAAAATTTGATCACAAGTACTTAACAATGTTAATTCTTAACACATCCTATTGGTAGTAAAATATGAAGTGTAAAATAATAAAAGTAATGTATAAGTGAAAAGTGTGAAATATATAATAATTTGTATGTAATTTAACTTTTGGTTGA